>APFE030949195.1:92586-258687 GCA_000404065.3 Pinus taeda | reverse complement strand
AAAAAAATAAAAAAATAAAAAAAATCCCTAGATTTTAGGGATCCATTTTTAGCAGCTAGAGGTTACATGCAAAATTCTTTTTAGAAACCTCCCGCCAAGTGTCACCTTTTCCTAGATTTGTGGCATGCGCATCACAAGCCTCGATCTTATCAAAAATATTTATTCGACACTTCAGAGCTCATTCCTCACATTGATCTTGGAGCTCTGGCATCCCACATCGCATCTAGGAGCATTCGACACATTCAGCTCAGCTTTTTCTAGGTAAGTCTTCTTTTCATGCCTTTTTTTGCTTTTATGTCGCTTTTCGTATTTCTAATTGTGTGAGTTCTTTTTGCTTGGTTTTTTTTTAACGCTCGTTGTTGTTTTAATGCATGTTAGCTTGTAGAATCATTGTTTGAAGTTTTCCATTGCATTGCACTGATGTCGCATGCATGACATTGTTTCTCATTGATGGTCATCGTTGCGATGAATCGCTTCACACACTTACTTGTTTTCCCATATTCTGAATCCTGCACTCACTGTTTGCATGCATGATCATTCACTCTTGTCTACACTTAGCTTCACCATGCATTCAGCCTTTTCATGTTTTTAGTTGCCCGTCAGCGGGTCTAGGCTGCATTGGCCCAGACCTTGCCTTACCCGGCTTGCACTACGCATTTCATAGAGTGAAGGCCTTACCTTCCTCTCAAAAATTGTGCAGATCTAGCCCAACATTGGCCTCCAGGATTTCTCTGCACAATTCTGAGAGGCAGTGCCCTGCTGACCCCAGGAATTGTGCAAATGAAATTTTCTGGGTTGCAGTCATTGTTGACTGAAACTGCGCATTGCACAGTTTCAGTCCGCGCAGTTTCAGTCCTCAGCAAGCCAAGTTGGACTGTACTCAATGCAGTTTCAGTAGTCAATCAGCCCACTGACAATCCAGACTCTGTTCTGCGCAGTTTTGGCAGTCAATCTCCCGATGAAAATTGCATAATCTTTCCAATCAATCACCCATGTGTTTTGCATTTCAATCCTCAAGTTTCTTTTGGTTTTCAACTGACATTTTTCTTGCCATGAGTGTCACTCTATCTCCAGGTATCACGGGTGTTCGTTCGTCTCTCAGCAATATAGGCACAATGGCTTCCAAGGGAGCAAGGTCAAAGGACATCGTTGAGAGTGCAACTGGAGATGCATTGAGCAAGTGTCTATGAGCTTGCCCATATATGAAGACACTAAGTTGTTCATAGACAAGGATATCAAGATGAAATGGCACAACATCAATGACACCTTTTTAGGCACATTTGAGGAGAATCTAGAAGACCGCAGGGTCTATGTCAACATTCACAAGTTTGGCTTATACTGGATTGCATGCAGGTATCTCGTGTTTCCATGCGCATACATGGTCCATTGGATTGTCTCGCATACTGATCTAGAGACAATGGTGTTGAGCAGTGTCATTAGAACACAACTTGCTACCTTCAGGTCGAAGGACTATCAGGATATGTATCACTTGCCGTAGTCAGCGATCACCATGGATACACCCATCTGTAGACCCAGCAACAACGTGAACTTAAGAGACATTTTGAAGAGATAGGTGAGAGAGTCGTTTAAGTTCAGGATGACACCCAACCAAGTGTACAAGACAAGGATGTTGTGGAAGGCGTATCAGGTCTTGGTCATCTTTGCATGCCGCTTATACGGCTAGGAGAGCACAGAAACTTTCCCACAGACTTGGGTGATTGTGTTGGATAAACTAGCGAGCGAAGGAAGACCTTTCAACTGGTTTGACATGTTGGCTCTCAGGTTGAAAGAACAAGTAGTAGAAGCCTAGCATCCGCCCAAAGGTATTCTTACATACTTGATGCGGTATGTGCCCGTCAACAGTTCCCAGGCTTATGTTGGGAATGGAAACTTTCGGAAATCTCTATGCACACTTATTGTAAGTTGTTCTCCTAATGCAGCGTCCGTGGAGTTATCATATTACTATCAAACCACTTTGTCACCCCGATATACAAGATGATATTTGAGCAGGATCCACCTTGCATGTCGTAGGAAGCGATGGAGGCATTGATCGACATAGAATATTGGTATACCTTTTCCCTTGTCACCTTCATCTGGATGTACAGCGCAGAGAAGGCTCTGCATGTTTTACCGAATTTTTCTATGGATAAGCTATTCTTACAAGAAGTGTTGTATCACATCTCGATAGGGTTGTCGGTGAGACTGCACAGGAAGAAGAAGGCACCTTTTCCTGCTCTTCCTTTGTGGATCGGGTTATATGAGATTCAGAATCTCAAGCATGTTGAGGCCGAGACGAAGGAATTCAAGAGGTTCACCTTCGGCACCATAAGTTTCAATCTGTATGACCCACATTGCTTATTAAAAGACCACTATGCGAGAGTGCATCATCCTTGGATCCACGGGGCGTGTCATTGGGCGGAGGAAGACCCTTGGAGATATTGTTATCACTTCTCCGGGCTCAATGAACCGTCAACATGGTTGTAGAGTGGTTAGCAAAGCAGAAGGAAGCAGCATGCCAGAGAGCAACATCATCAACAACAGCAGAGGGCAGCAGACCTGTGCTTGACAAAGGAAAGAGGAAGGTTGTTGACAACGCAGAGGTAGAGAAAGGCTACAAGCTCAAAGTAGATACACTTGTGTTGAGAGCAGATTTGGAGATTGAGGCTAAGAGGTGACAACACAACAATAGGATCGCGCAAAGGCAAAGAGAGAAGTAGAAGTTAGAGGAAGAAGAAAAGGAGTTGCAAGAGTTGAAGCATCAACTAAGGGGAGAACAAGAGTTGTGCAGAAGAGAGAAGGAAACGCAGCAAGAACAGGAATAGCAGGAGGAACAGCATGCACATATTGATGAAACTGCACCATACAGGTCATTGACTCATCCAAGCAGCTAGCACAAATTAGAAAGGGTGAGAATTCATAGGAGCAGGACTTTGCTCAGGAGATTGAACAGATTCTAAAACAGATGGACACAGAGATGGTTCAGCTCAAGCTAGATTAGGACATTGACCTCATGCCTCAAAACCAAGAGGTCACTCCATTGTCTTCAGCAGATATGGTAGCAGAGCAAGTCCCAAGCGATCAAGGAGACACTGAAATCCTTGAAGACAATCTGAAGGCAGAGATGCACAACATATCTTTCGACGAGTCACAACACAGAGTTGTGCAATTGTACAGAGTGCCTACTATGGATGTCCATGTATCTTATGTGCAGTTTAAGAATGAGTGATCGTGTCCAATGTTTGCAAACATCCAGTTGCATTGGCCAATGCTACAAGAGCATATGCTGAAGCCACCAACTCAAGTGTTAGATTCTTGATAGCTGAGAAAAATCTCATGGCTAAGGAGTTACAAGTGACCAAGTAGGGAGGAGATCAGGTTGCATCATCCGCCAAAGAAGATTTGAGGAAGGTGATACTGGATGAAGTATGGTCTCTCGTGACATTCATGCAAAAGTTTTACTTCAGATTCTTCATCATGAATAAGTTAGTTGTCCATCTCAACGTATAGTAGCAGCATTGTGCTAGGAGAGCATGCATCTTGTCAGATCTACACATTATTGTTGATCACATGCAGATATGGACAATGAGGTACAAGGGATCCCCATTGCACTTGCCAAATATGATGAAGCCAAAGGTCGTAGAGTTGAAGGCATGCATCCAGAGTCAAATACAAAACTATGAGGAACTCTCATAGCTCATCACCAACGTACAGGCTTTGAATGCACGGGTATTCAGGAGCATGGATGTCATTATGCACAAGCATGCGATCCCATCCATTGGCACACTTACCAAGGCAAATACAAAGAACCAAGTTCAACTGGAGTTGGACATGTGCTTTGATTAGTTGATGCACGTAGCCACCAGCACAGACTTGCAAATGAGCGCAAAAACTATGCACCAGTATGTTGTTGGTCCGACTGCACATAAGACTATAATGCCCATGTTATCTGACGAGTTGGACAAGGTTTCCAAATTAATGTACCCGGATGCAACGAAGGCAAGGGTTCGCTTTCAGAAGCATGTCACCACAGAGCACGAAGACACCATAACAGACTACTAGGCTTGGCATCGATTCGCCACCGTCGATCATCTGAGGATGTCGAAGAGTGAGTCTTCCCACAGATGTCTAAGTCTTAGTGATGCCTTGCATTGCTTACTCAATCGTTTATTTGTCTCGCGTGAGTACATGTGCATATTGTAATGTAAACATGTTGTAAAAGTGAAAGACCAAGTGTCAATATTAGAATGTAATAGTCATGTAGTAGTTGAAGAGTCATGAGGGTAGGTGAAAAGTCACAAAGGGGAATGTCAAGGGTCACCCCACCCTTTGCTATTTATAGAACCTCATAACTCATTGTAGAGGCTTTTGGGAGCCAAGCTTCTTGTAGGATAACTTAGAGAAATCTTGGAGTGTATTGTAATGAGCCTTGGATTCTCCACAGTGCAGACCTAATACATCTCTTTGGAGGAGCAAGTGGTAGTGACTGTAATATTCCGCTATCGAGGCTAGTGGAAATCATGGTTGTATGTATGATTGGATCTTTCACTTTTTTAATATAACAGAGCCAACATGTTTCATGCATATGTTGTTATTGTAGTTCGACTATCCTGGTTACTTTAATGATGTATGTAGTTGTTATTTACGCATGTATGTATGGACTATTATGTATGTGTTTGTATGAATCTTATCGAAGCGTGTTGTTGGTATAACCTACAAATTTGGATCGTCATCTATCCTTCTTTCCATCTCGTGATGTCTTTTTGCTCGTGTGTTCCCTTTCAAGCTGCATGTTATCACAGGTTTCTAAGGGGTGCACTCACTCCCTCTTTTGTGTGTTATAGCCTTTCATGCACCTTCCTTGACTTGCTGCAAGGTCACACCCTTGCTACCATCAAGGACATCTTACTTACCTCTGCACGTAACCGTGGTCAAGGCGATACCGTACTTCCCACTGCTCGGACTCCTACTCCAAACGGTCTGAGGTATAGTTGGTACTTCTTACCAGGGATATCCCCTGACATGTTGGAGGGTCTAGCACCGTCAACAAATTGGCATGCTTTTCAAAAAAACACGTCGCTTAGGGCCTCAAAATGGTTCCAGAAATTTAGGACTCGAAAAGCTACAAAAAATAGAAAGTTGTGCTAGAATTAAGGAAACTGAAAAGAAATAATGTTGGGGGACCAAGTGGGATAGGTGGGTAGCCACCAATATCTACCTGGATTAGTCCCCACCCCCCTTTAGGAAGCAATGGTATCCATTGCATTGAGCGCCTCCATGAGATGGGAAAACTTCTATTAAACATGGTCCCTGGTGATCCACTCGCCTTGGTGCAAGAGTTGGTCATATTTGACACCTGGATACAATTGGATCCTTTGTTTGTGAGTGTTCTTGATCTGTGTATCCATGATCCGATCAGTTGTGGCTTATTCAATGCAGTTTGTGTTGATTTATGCTGGTGTCAACTTCTCAACAATGTATGATGTGTCCAGTGATGGTGGAAAGTATGGTCGAAGGTGGTCCACATTGAATATAGGGTGAAATCCAAGGAATAGGGGGAATACTAATCTCAAAAATGTTTTCTCCCATATCCTTGGTGATGATGTAAGGCCCATATCAGAGTGGTTGAAGCTTCAGATGGGTTCCAACAAGGCATTCTTTCTGCAAATGGAACCAAATTTTGATGCCCACCTAAAACTTATGTGGCACTCGATGTTGATCATGCCATTTTTTGTACTTAGCATTGGCTTTATCCAAGATGTCATGAACCTATTGGCAGATGTGTTGAATGTGCTCAATAAATATGGTGGCCTTATCAGCTTCAAACTGAACATGGAAAAATTCTTCCTGTGTAGTTGCAAAAGGCAGTGCAACATCAAGGGGACATAATGGTTGAAATCTTGGGCCCGCTTGAAACAGGTTATGGCTAGTGGAGTTATGGAGAGCTCATTTATAGTTGTGTTTCATATAGAGAATACTCTCATCCCATGTGTTTGGATGCTTAGAGTTGTACATGCATAGTATGTGCACAATCATCATGTTGACGACCTATGTCTGGCCATCAGTCTGGAGGTGGAATGCAGTCAACTTGATGAGCTTGTTGTCTAACAATCACCAGAGGCTTGACCAAAACATGCATCGGAACTTTTTATCCCGATCTGATATAATGGTTTGCGATATCCCAAAGTATATCCACACTCTTTTAAAGAAGAGTTTAGCAGTGGCTTCTACTGTAATACTCTTCTTGCAGGTAGCCAATATGGCCATCTTAGAAAATATTTTGACAACCAAAAATAAATAGGCTTTGCCATGCTTGGTTGTAGGAGGGCCAGACATATAGTCCATGGAGATGGATTGCCAAGGTCGGCTAGGAATAGGCAGAGGAGTATACAGGCCTTGCTTCTTAATGGTTGGCTTGGCAATGACATAGGCAGTACAAGGTCTGATATATTTTCCAATATCATGTCGGATATTTGGCCAATAAAAATACTTCTGCAATATTGCCATTGTCTTCTCTACACCAAAGTGTCATGCGACACGACTATAGTGCACCTCCCAAATCATCTTGGCATGATCGCTTCAAGGAACACAAAGGTGTACCAGGTGGCATAACAGTGCATCCTAGAGGTGGAAGTCTGGAACTTTCTTGCCATCCATCAGCATCTGGTATGTGGTGGAAAATTATGGATCATTTTTGTAAATTTGCAGCCATCCAGAAGTATTGTGCCCGGAAGAGTCGAGAATAGTGGTCAGCAACACAAGCAGTGGTCAATTAAGACAATCTGCAACATTATTAGCATTTCCCTTCTTGTACTTAATATTCAGATGAAACTATTGTAGATATGTAGACCATTTTTTATGGTGGTTGTTCTGAAACTTTCCTTGTGTCTATATAAACTAAAGAGTTCGGTGATATGTGTGGATGATCGTCTCCTTCCCCAAAATGTAATGTTTCCATTATCGGAAAACCTAGATGATGGAATACATCTCTTTATTGTAAGTGGGGTATTTTTGAATTGTATCAAAGAGTGTCTCACTGTGGTACGCCACAGGATGCCCTTGTTGGGTGAGAAATGCAACAATACAATAATCGGAGGCATCTGTCTCAATTTCAAATGGTTGTTGCAGGTCTGGAAATGTGAGCATTGGTGCGGAGAAAAGGTGTTGCTTCAACACAATGAACGCCTTCTATTGGGACTGACCAGAAAAAATTTATTTTCACTCTGCCCTTGGTAACATGACTCAAAGGCCAAGTGATATGAGAAAACCCCAACACGAACCTTCGATAGAAATTGGAAATGCCCAAATGAATGTGAAGCTCTATTAGAGTGGTCGGGGCTAACCAATATGGAATGACTTGGATCTTATCTTAATCCACATGCATGCCTTGCTCATCAATGATGTAACCCAAATATTGGACCTAGTTCATGCCAAAGGTGCATTTCTCCAAGCTGGCACATAGTCTGTGATGTTGCAGGGTTTGAAGGACCTGCCAAATATGTTGCAAATTTTCTTCCCAACTCTTGTTGAAGATGAGGATGTTGTCCAAATATACAACCACAAACGAGTTGGTGAAGGGTCGTAAGATGTCATCCATCAGCCTCATTAAAGTTGTAGGGTCATTTGTCAACCCTAAAGGCATGACCAATCACTCAAAGAGGCCCTCCTTGGATTTGAAGCCATCCTTCCATACATTTGTGGGTTCTATTGGAACCTGGTGAAAGCCGGACTTTAGATCAATCTTGTTGAAGTACTTGGCCCCCTTGAGCTAGTAAAGAAGGTCATCAATCTGTGGGATTGGATACCTATTACAAATAGTGATTTTGTTTAGTGTTTGATAATCAATGTAGAGTCTCCAGGTCCCATCCTTCTTCTGTATGAGTACAATTGGGCTCCCAAAAGGTGAGGAACTTGGTCGGATGTTCCCTTTTTGTAGCAACTCTTGGATCTACTACTTGATTTCCTTATTTTCCAAAAGGGAGTAGTGGTATATCGGCCCATTGGGTAGAGGTTCTTGAGAGTTAGATCAATTAATCGCTTGACTTAACAATGAAAAGGTACCCCCGTGGGTGAGGATAAGATGTCTCTGTATTCTGCCATGACCTTATCTACCTACTTCTGCTACATGGAGGAACCCTTCCTGGGGGCCATGTACGTGTCCATGATCTTCCCCTTACTTTGAAGTGAATCAGAAAGAAAACATTTTGCAATTTAGGAGATCTGCATTGTTTCACAAAGATCAAAGAAATGGAAGTAGGTGAAACTACCTTTGGTATCCTGTATAACTTACTGCCCAAAGTAATAATAATAATGCGAGGCCTAGACTCATACACAGCATGATGCTTCCACAAGTATGGTTGGCCTGATAATACATCATAAGATTCAATGGGAGAAACATCACACAATACCTCATCCATGAAAGGCTTTATGTTGTAGGGAAGACGATATTGTTGGTTGACGCGGAGATCTCTCACTTGGTGGAGCCATTCATTGGTGTACGACTATGGGTGTGGTGTCCTCGGTAGGCCCAACTACTTCATGACATCAACTAATATGATGTTATTTTGGCTCCCACTATCGACAGTGAATTGCGGTGAAGAACCCTTCACCTACATTTGTGAGTAAAAGAGATGCTCCCCCTCCTCTGGATCTTCGAGCTCAATCTTTTGGACCTTGGTGATGGCAATGGTGGCGTTGGGATCTGCATCGATAATATGCTTCTCCTTGTCATTCCACTTGTCAAGTTCAGACTTAGATTCAGAATATGCATCTAACTAGCTTTCAATTCATCCACCAGTGACTGCTTGTCGTGACACTCATTTGTGTTGTGAGTGGAGCTCTTGTGGAACTCACACCATTTTCATGTGTCCTTCATCTTTGTGTTTTCATTCTTTGTTTGTGGCTTTAGTGAGTTGTCTTGGGTCAACCTCCTAGCTTTGTTCTTTTTTCTATGGTTTGGAGCTACCTTTTCCCTACTTCAAATTCTCAAATCCAAAGTCTCGCTTCTTTTATTTAAATTTCTTCTTTATCTTGACAACATATCGATATGCGACGCCAAACGAGGAAATGTCCAGGAACTCCATCTTTTCCTAGATGTATTTGTGCAAACAGTTGTGGTACTTGAATACTAGATTCCACTCAAAATCATTTATACCCAACTTTGTTTGAAGCATATGAAAAAAATTATGGACTCCAACACATCTTGATCCCTTTCTTGTCATAGTGTGGTCCATTTTATGTACTTATCTTCATAGATCGAGAGGGTAATATTGTTCCTTGACAACATCTTAGACAAAATTCCAAGTGGGTGCAACTAAAAATAGTGAAGGTTCCTTCTTGTCCCTCTGCTCACAGTAGGTTTTCCACCAGTCCTTGACATGGGGAGCAGCTTTGAGTAGTGAAAAAGTAATATTTTCCCTATTGGAAAAATTATAGACCGAAAAATATCCTTCCAACAGATTTAACCATCTATCTACGACATTTGTGTCTATCCAACCTTTAATATATGAATGTCGAATTTAACTTGTACCTTAAAGGGGGCAGCGCATCAGAAGTGGTTGTTGGATGAAGATGCTTCGCCCACAGATACCCGCCAAAGGATCTAGGAAAAGTTATCCATTATCTCATTTCTTTATCACTCGAGGGCCTCTTCGAGCAACATTTTGAAATGATCTCCTGCTCCCTCATATTTCTTTTATTTCATTAAGGGAGGTTATCGGGGTCGGCGAGGTCGGTCTTGCAAGGGTTCAACCAGTTCAATTCCTAACTCCTTATACCCCGACCTCGTAGGGGACATGCACAGAAAAACAAAGAAAGAACAGACCGCTTTGATACCACTAATCCAATTTTTTTTAAGAATGAAATGAAATATAGATTTTAAAAGAAACATAGAGCTACAAAAAAAATTGAACTTCAATTAAGTAATAACAAATACTGAAAACTATTTACATGCAGAGTGGAAACAAACTGGCTCGGGAGATGGTAGCTTATATTTGAGAAGAGATGTGACGACTACATGCCTTCTGAACTGTGTCACAATGAGGCTTTGAGGTCTTTTTATTATTGAAAAACAATGGAAAACCTAAACATCCAAAAAACTAACTGTAGGAGATGAGGCGCCAAAATTTTGTGGGCCACATCTAAAAAACTAATTGTAGGAGATGAGGCCCCAAAAGTTTGTGGGCCTTGTTAGGATTAGTTGGAATGCCAACTTCCCGGGGTCGTAAATTGGGCATATGATCTTTGTTTGGTGCACATGATAACTCATTAGAAATATTTATCCAAGAGCAACAAATTTTCCAAGAAAACCCCTACCCCATGGACTCTAGGATTAGTGCAATTTTCAAAAAAAAATTGTTTAGGGCCTCAAAACAACTTTGAAAGTTTAGGACCCCAAAAAATGCCAAAAATAGAAAGTTGTGCTAGAATTAAGGAAAATGAAAATAAATGGTGTTGGGGACCCAAGTGGAATAGGGGGTGGCCACCAATATCCACCTGGATCACATCCAACCATCGACTAGTGTGGGTGGGTCTTTATTTGAACACACTAAAACATTCCTTATGCAATGAATTGAAGTTAATAGTGATTCTCCCTTCCCACGCTTCTAAAGATTTTGCCTCTGTGATGGATTATATGTAACAATTGGGATTGTAGCTCAATGACGAGTTCTATTTAATAGTATTCTAGGGATTTGTAGATAGATGTGAATTTATATTCATGCCCGGAGATTGTAACAAGGGTGGTGAGCTCACCCTAATACTACAGACTATGGCTCTAAGAGAAACGTCGTGGATCGTATTTTAGATGCTATAAAAGCCTTTCTAGATGCCTAACAGAGGCACAATAATATGGACGACAAGATACACTAGTTGTTTCAGACGCTAATGCAAGTGAAACTCCTTCACCATCTCAATGACATGGAAAATAATATGGCTCTTTATGCTCGGGTTACTACATTAGAAAATATTACTTCTAGTAATTCTCAATTCGGCTTGAATGATATTGGCTCTGGGACAACTCCTATGAAGAAGCCATGATGTCCACATGGAGAAGACTACCCTACAAATGGATGCAGTCGTTGATGGATATCTTAGAGGTCTTCTTTTGGTCGTCACATATATCATTATCTTCATGTTATCATGCAAGTTTTGTTTCATCCTTAGGACCTTTTACTATATGTATAGTTGTAATGACTTCATAATATGTAAGAATGACAACAATTTGATGTTTTTTTGAATGGTCGGTCAGCGTAAAATATCAATGAGCAAAATGTAGTCACCCTTTATAAGGCTTCTACCCCCAAATGCAATCAGCCTTTATAAGGCTTATGTCCCAAAATCCAATCATTATTAATACAAAACTTTAGTTTTTTCTTATATATATATGTATATGAATGTGTGTGTGTGTGTGTGTGTGTGTGAAATTTAATTATAAATATCATGAATTATGGTAAACATTAAAAACTAAATAAAAAAGGAAAATTATGTTACATGGTAGTAAAGAAATCGAATTCCTTTGAAAAATACATATGTATATTATTAATATAACAAAATATTAAAAATAACAATTATAAATATTTAGTTTAAATTATAAAAAAAAATTAACATTAATTTATACTTGAATTTTCAACAATATTATTAAAGTTAATTTGATATTTTAATAAAAAAAAAAATTGTTATAAATAAATCTACATAAATTCATTTAAAATATTTTAATTATAATGTTTTTATGGATTTAAATTATTATAGATAAATTAACAATTTATCTTAGTAAATACTTGATCTTCACTCTGGAGTTCTACATCTCTGCAAGCATTGATCCGCATTTCGATCCTTGATCCAAAACGGTCTAATAACCCCTTAGGAGACTACTCTAGGGGGCGGAGGGGAGGGCCGGGTGCAATCCCCTCCACTGCCTCCGAATCCAACAACATGAGCTTTCATGAACCTCATCTACTTGCTTGGACCACCATGGGATCGACCTTCAGTTTCCAAATTCATCAAGAAATTAGATTCAATCCCAGAAATAGATTTGTGTCCCACTATCCCTCATAAAACAACCCTCCCTTGCCGAGCGAGGATTGGTTGGACAGTTCACGAGACTTTTGTCCCTCACCAAAAAACAGTGCAAAAATGGATAGAGCACAATTGGGCTCCAAAACCTCAAGGCCAAATCTTATTCCAATTTTGTGGTAAAGGTGATTTCACATTCTACTTCGAGTCCAAGGAAGATCGGGATCTGATCTTCAAAAATGGACCATGCTTCATGGATTCAAGGAGCTTATATTTAAATCAATGGTCTCCATTTTTTGATCCAAAACTCAACATACCTATCGCAAGTTCCGGTTTGGGTTCACCTTCCCCACCTCCCTCTTCATTGTTGGGTATATGATTCGATAAGAGTCATTGGAAATTCAATCAGAAAATACATTAACAAAAGCAAACCAAAGGAGAATATGCATGCATGCGCATGAATCTATGTAGAATTCGATTTGGGCAAAGGGTTACCGAAAATGGTGAAAATCAAGGTAGACAGTTGAGTACATATCCAACAGCTTGACTACCAACAACTTCCATTCAAATGGAACGTATGTCATGAATATAGAAATTTTGCTAATAGATGTCCAAAGCGATTAGTAGAGGAGCCACGAGATGTTCAAGAAGCACATTGGGAAACTGTGAAATGCAAAAACTCCAGCAATCGCAACAAAATCATCTAAGCAATTAGTGTACCCTCATGTCAAACCCTCCTCATTTGATCCCTCAGCTCCCAATGTCAAACCCTCTCCTCAAAGTGGGATCTCATATCCCTCCTCTAATAACCCCTTCAAATCCCTAGCCAATCTACCCTCTGATTCATACCAAGATGAACCCCATGCTATCTCCATTGAACATAAAGAGGAGGAAGCACTCATAAATCACACTGATCCATTGAACATAAAGAGGAGGAAGCACTCATAAATCAAACTGATGTGAACGAACCCATTCTTCAATCTGCTAATTTGGACCAACCCATTATCTCATCCCCTCCTATGTTATCTAATCCTCCATCATCTTATCTCATTCCTTCAAATCATACCACCATCCTTCTTTGAATCCTTATGCAACCTCCTTATGATATTATTATTATTATTATTATTATATTATTACTATTATTATTAATTATTTGTAGTTGGGGCGAGACTCTCCGATTTACATGTCCATTAAGTACCCCTCAACGGGGGAAGGGTAGCCCAAGATTTGAACCCAAGACTTCCGGTTCGGTGAGACTTCATTTCCACAGCCATTGCCGCTTGAGCTACCCCATGTGGACGAATGCCACAATAACATTAATAATAGTTAAAATAAATATTTCTTTTCACACAAGGGGCCTAATATTAGGAAAAATGCATGAAATATTTTTATAGGATGAGATAAATAAATGAAAATATGACGATCCATCATTACCCCCTAAATAGAGGTTTTGTACATCCCTTTGCAACAAAATAACCTCATACAAATTTTTTTTTGGCCTTGCTTAATCTTCTTGCTCTAAACACTAATCCCGTTGCCTACTTAACTCATATGCCACATACTAGCTAGCCCCATCTATGTTTTTATACCTCGCTTTCAACTTAATGTCATCATAATTATATTCCTCTTCTTCCTTATCCACCTTTGTTTTTGATTTCCAAAAGGTAATGAGAAGGAGGAACAATGTATATTTGAACTTATGTCCTATTTAATTGGATTTCATTTTCTTGAGATTTTTTTTCTATAGGTTGTCCCTAAACAAGGAAACTTTCAAATTAGATGGGGAATGAGGCTCCATCTTTCTTAGGGTAAGTGGGAACTCCTTCCACATATTTTGGCATAATTGCATTGTTTTACCATTTAAGTTTCTAATCGTAACTTCACGTTCATAAATTAATCCCTTTGTTTCTCATCTAGCATATGCACAAAATTTGGATGAGAGGTCAACCTTGCATGGATTTCAATTATTTCTTCTAGCCTAATGATTTCAATTCTCACTCAAAGGGTGCTACTATGCTATGAATGTTGGTATATTTTCACTTCAACAACCCTTTTATGTCCATTTTGCACTCAAGAGATAATTCCTTGTGTTTCACATCCCCAAGATAAGGATAAGGGGACCATATGCAAGGGAGAGGCATTACAAAATTGTAAAGGGTGTTGCTATGTTATTCATGCTTGTATGTTTTCACTTCAACAACCATTTTAATTCATTTGGAACTCAAGAGATAATTACCTATGTTTCACATCCCAAAGATAAGGATAAGGGGACCATATGTAAGGGAGAGGCATCATAAAATTGTGAAGATAACTCATAAGGCTTATTCTTATTTTTTTTTTATTTTCTTTGCTGGTAAGATTACATGAATTTATTTTGATTGTACAACTAATAAGGGAGGCCCTTGGATATTTGGCCTAATTGATACTTGAACCATTGGTGAGGTTGTAAGTAGCCTACAAGAATATATGTCACCTACCACCTTAATGTTCTTATAGATAGCTATTACTAGTTCCTTTTTTTTTTACTTTATCTTCAATCTCCTTTTTTATTCTCTAATGCTACCTTCAACCCTTCATTCTCATTCTCTAGATGTTTCTTGTCCTACAATTACTTTCCACCTTATATTTTGTATCTTAGCTTCTTCTAGTTGTGTAATTATTTCCATTATTCTAGGATCCTCCTTCTAAGTTTCAACTTCTTTGTGATTTTTCCCAAGTACCTTGCAAGGCTACTAGGAGGGGAATCCTTAACAAGGTCTACAAAAAATATTTGTTTAACAATAGCCATGTTCCTAGGTACTCATGACTTGGTCTTTACCCTTGTATCTCTACCTTTCTTCTTCCCTCTTGATGTATTCCTTGTAGTTATTTTTAGGGGACTATTGTGTGATGTGCCCATTTGGACCAAAATAGAATATTGTCCCTATCATCCAACTTCCTTTATTCCTTCCTCTATGTTTGTTATATTTTTTGTTCTCCTTTTCTTATTCATGTCTACCATTCTTCCAAACTCCTTCTTCTTCCTAGATTATACTATCTTTGTCTCTTGGCTTGGATTAGATTACAGGGCCAATAATTCTCCCTTACTAATAATGGTTAAGAATCTATCCCAAGGGACTTGGAAAGATTGTATCTCTAATGCATCACACATGGTTATTTTGACAAGCCAATGATGAGCTAATGAATCTACTTTCATAATTTCAATTTTTGGAAGTCATTTATTTACGATAATTGTGACAAATAATAAGAAATGCTCAAGTTCTTCTTAGGCCAATGGTAGTAAAAATGTCTTAGCTAGTGTATGATTTTTTGCATAGACCATGCTATTTGTCCCCTCACAAGTTATTTATTTTACTATGTGCAAGGAATTTCATCCCAATAGGAGGATAGGATTTGTCTTTTCACCCCATTCTTAGTCTCTTCCATAGTTTTATACAATTTGAGGAATCTCTTCCTTGAATTGAGGGTAGGTTGCCTCTCCTCATTATCCCATGGTGTCTAATAGGGAGTATTGCAACTATTACTAACATTGATTCATTGATTTGGATTTGTAAACCCATCAACATGGGTTTGCATTGTTGTTCACTCAAGTTTTGGATTTTCTTTAAAAATTAAGACCAATCCCATGAACAAATCCTTGAAGCTCGTTAAAGTATTCCATACACTTTATTTTTTAAATAATTCAAATGATTTAATGTTTTCATATGTTTTAGAACCCTTCTACTGAGTCCAACTCACATATTGGTACTTGATCAACATTGTATATAATATGGTTTCTCCTTCCTTTTGGTTTGTTTCACTCATTCTCTCTCTCTCTCTCTCTCTCTCACACACACACACACACACACACACACACACACACACACACACACACACACACACACACACACACACACACATTAGAATTGTGCTTTTTAGGTTGGTTATAACTCTTATTTTAACTCATAAGAAAAAATTAACACTACTCATATGATTTTGAATAACAAGTTTGTTTCATCCTTCTCTTCTCTTTGCAAGCAAGAAGAATTGGGCCAAGAAATTCACCTCTTTCGTCAACTTGTGGTGTTAGATATTTTTAGACCTTTGCTTCCTTTTATAGTTATTCATGTAGGTTAACATTGTTTTGCCTCATATATTGCTTCTTCTTGCAACTATTCCTTACTTCTACTTATGGATTTTCTTAGTAAACTAAACTTAGATTGTCTTAATCGAACCACACTCCTTAGCATTTTATTGGTGATACAAATCTTTTTCAAACTTAGTAACATCTTTACTTTATTGAGGGATTATAATATTACTATTAGATTGAGGTTTAAACCTCCAAATTTGATCACTTTTAGACTCTCTAATAAGCTATTCAATAGTTTCTCATCTAGAGTTGAAGCTTCATACTTTGAAATTCAAGCTAGCACTTACATTTTCCAAGGACTCTTAGACTCCTCATCACATCTTACACTTCTCCAAAAAGCTCAAAGTATCTTTGCATTAACTTGGGATGGCCTGAAATCTCAAGTCTCCTTCATTTCCTCCAAAAATGATATCAACATAATTCAAAATTTTTGTTATTTGATGGCCTTATGATTATTATGGCTATGCACCTGATTTGATGTGAATTTCCTCCTTGATATACATGTAGTTATGAAATTTATTAATCATATATGACATAATGAAAAAACAAAAAGATAAATAACAAGATCCTGAAAAGAATACCGCCATTCTATTATGAGGGAGAGGTCACCTTTTATAAGAAATGCACCTTCTTATTAACTTAATTACAAATATTTTTGCATGGAAAAAGTAAAACATTGTTTAGATATTGCCTTCCTTTTCAAAGTTTCTGAACTAGTTTTCATGAGAAAAAGAAAATATGTACTTTATAAACATCAAATAGAATATTAGATGTTTCCTTGCTCATTATGAGTTGCCTTGGAATGGGTATGCCTTTCTTGGTTTCCCAATTAATCCATGTTTAGACTCAGAAGCATCCATGCTTATACCACAAAATGAGGAAAATTGCACTGTAATGTTTGTGCAATCATCCATTTTTCTTTTGTTGGTGTGTGTCCCTTCCGAGCTACAAGGTATGAAATGCATGTCTGTTAGTGAGATGTTCTCATCTCGGAATCAATAATTGTATGATTTAGTAGGGGAGGCTGAAAACCAAGAATATTTTCCACATGATATTGAGCTATGACTAATTCCTCAAGGAGAGGTGGTTCAAAGAGCTTCAGATTGTTAACATTAAGAATATCGTGGACTCTTACCTAGGAATTCAAGTCTAAGGGATATGCATTTTCTTTAATGAATTTTAGAATAATATGGGAATGATATCTTAGAGGATGCATCTTATGGTGTTGGACCTTGATGCATTTCTTATCTAAGAAGAGCCATACATGAACTCCTGTGGTTGATATGAAAAGGGTATGAAATGTTTTTCATGCCTTTGTTTGGCATGATCTTGGGTATCTTGCAAAGTAGTAGCTACTTGAGTATGGCGTTCAGACATGGAGTATATAAAACATGAGCTGATTTTTGTTCTTTTTATTGATGTGCAAAACCACAAGGGGTGATAGACATAAAATTATTAGAGGGTGCACTTGGCCGAAACCCAAAACAAACTTTGAAAGGGCATAACCTAGTGGGGGAGTGTGTGGCCCAATTGTAACTATGTTGAATAATGTGCAAATAGGAATCACACAATTTTTTCTTAGAAAAATAGATGCAAAGGGACTGAACCCAAGTACAATTGAAAAGCTTGGTTTGGCCATTTGTTTGCAAATGAAAGGTAGTGGAGAAACAAAGTTAAAAACCTTGCATAGACCAGGGAATACGTTAAAAGATATTGAGAAAACAAGAATCTTGATAAAAAAATGCTACTCAACAATCCAAAGTGTGGCCAAATATGACAAAAAAAAATATCCATAGTCTGAGCAGTGGAGGTAGTCTTTTAACAGAGAATAAACATAGCCATCTTAGAACGACAACATACCACTACCCAAATAACATCATGTTTGCAAAAAGTAGTAGGAATACCACTCAAAAGTTCTATGGAAATGGATCCCCAAGGGTGAGAGGGCACATGTAAAGGTTGGTACAAACCATGCTTATGGTTTGATGGATTTCTTTGCAAATAAAGTGAACATGCTTGAATTATTTTTTCTAGTTTCTTGTGTAAGGCAGACCAGTAGAAGTGGTGTTGGATATTGAGAATGGTCTTAGTTGTGCCAAAATTCCCCTCGCATGAAGAGGCACGTGCTTCATGGATGAGAAGGAGATGATCATCATATTATGGCACACTTAGTTGATTAAGTTTATATAGCCAACCATCACAAATGGTATAATCAAGAAAGGGAGTTTTGTTGATAATTGTAGGTTGTTTCGAAGCTTCCCATATCTCACTAAATACTAGATTTGTTGCATACATGTCTTTCCAAGCATAAAAAGTGGCACACCAAACCTTTAGAATGTGCAGGACTTGAGTAGGTGTTAAACTTAACAAATCAACCATTTTATTAGTTTTACTCTTCTTGTATTTTATCACAAGATACAATTATTGAACGTAAGCAACCCACTTCAATGGTGTTGCTCTTGAATCTTACTCTGCATGTTGAGGAAGATTTCTATGGAGTATGGTTTCTTTGCCAAGAATATAATGGTTCCATTGCTTTGTTGCTTGAACTAAGCTATAAAATTCCTTGTCATAGATGTTGTACATAGCATTTTCCTTTGCAAGAGTCTCACAATGGTATGCTATAGGGTGACCTCCCTGTTTAAGAACAACCCAAATGGAAAATTGAGAGGCATTAGTTTCTATTTCAAATGGTTGATGCATATTCAACAAATGGAGAAAGGGAATAGAGCATATGGAATTATTGAAACTAGAAAAATGAAGCTCAATCTATATATCTCAAATAAATTTTGATTGATTGGAAAACTGGTGTAAAGGGTGAGCCAATTGGGAAAAATGAGAGACAATTTTTTTTTGTAGAAATTAATACCTCCCATGAAGCTTTTAGTGCCATAAACATTAGAAGATGTTGACCATTGTGCCAAAGATTTTAACTTAGAGGGATATAGTCAAACTTATTTTGAATAAATTATGAATCCCAAATATTGAATAGATGGTTTTCCAAAATAGGATTTCCCCTCTTTTACCTGAAGTTTGTGTGCTCATAGTAGCTTAAGTGTGTTGTGAATGTGTTGTAGATGTTCTTCCCAAAATTTAATAAATACAAAAATATCATTAAGATAAATGACCACACGCTTACCCAAGTGTGGCATCAAAACATCGTTGGTTAATCTCATAAATGTGGCTAGTGCATTTGTCAACTAAAATGGCATGACCAACGATTCAAATAGCTCGAACTTTTCCTTGAAAGTGATATTACATGTGTCTACTACATGCATGAAAACCTGATGGTAGTTGTATGTCAAATCCATCTTTGTGAAGAAGCAAGTCCCTTATAAGTGGTCTAATAAATCCTCAATCTGGTGCAAGGGATACGGGTTTTTAACACTAGCTTTATTTAGGGAATGGTAATATGTCACTAAATTCCATTAAAAAATAATCCTTTTCGGGCATAATGAAAATGAGACATGCACATGGGAAGGATGAAGGCTGAATGTGGCCTGATGTCAACAATTGTGCAAGTTGGTGTTGTATCTTATCTTCCTCTTGAGGAGCGAGGCGATAGGACGGGGCATTAGGAAAAGTAGCACCAGGAATAAGATTGATTGTGTGTTCAATAACATGGTAAGGGTAGCCCCGTGGATTGTATGAATAGATATGCGAATTCTTGAAGCAAGGGAACCATATCAATGGGTATGAGATGAGTTTATATGGTTTGATAGGGCGAACCAAAGATAAAGAAATGAATTGGTTCCAAATGAATTTCTTAACAAGAGTATTTCCATTAGGAGGTTGTGTTGGTTCATTAGGGGAATTTTGAGGTAAAAAATGGGCCTCAAGGCAAAAAATGTACTAGAAAATTTAACTTTATAAGAACCAAAAGGATTTAAGATGATGATGTCATCTACATGGGTAAATATTTTGGAGGAAAAAGAAAAAAAAACTTTTTTTAATTGTATTTTTGACTTGTGTCCTTATAAGTTTACTCAAATTTCAAGTCTAGACACTTGTTCGATGCAAAATTAAATCACATTAAAAGAGAAACCACTATGCATACTTTTGAGTAGATCCACTTCGGAAAAAAATTAAAATACTTAAATAAAATGTGTTCAACACGTCGAACACATTTTTTTCATGTATTTTCAAATTTTTTCAATGTGGATCTACCCAAAAGAATGTAGAGTGCGAGCTTATTGGATGTAGAATTTACTTTTTTATCCAATGGTTGTCTACACTTGACATTTGAGTAAACCTATAAGGAGATAAGAAAAGAATAAAATAAAAATAGTAGTTTTGTTTATTTTTCTTTAAAACTCCATAACAATTATTTTATTATTTTAACTATTATTTTGTTATTTTTCTTAGGAGGCTCATTTTAGACCTTAGAATTACCCTAATGTAAGTAAAGAGGATTTGATAACATAGGTTCCACTCTAATGCTGCAAGTGATATTGATGATCTTTAGCATAATACATAGTGTGACTAACCCATTGATATGGAATTTTGAGTAATATATTGACACAATTAAGAGGAGAAACAACATATACCATAATATATTAGAAAGGGAAAATAGTAAAGGTCATTGCACAATGCTGGGGGATGGTAAGATGAGGGATTTCCTTTTGTACCCAATCAAGCTAATATGGGGCTGGGTGTGGAGTGGTGGGAAGGTTAAGGAATTGACCCAAATCTTTGGCCACAAGATTCTTTTGACTTAGATTATTGAGGATAAGAATATCCAATTCATGCTTTATCTAACAATTATGGGTAAACAAAGGTGCAACAGAAGTGTTGGAATCATTAGCAACCATAAGCATGAGAGAGGGACCCACTTCTATAGGATTTTCGAGAGAAACAACTATAATAGGGGCAGGGGAATCTGGTTGCTCGACCTCGGTAAAAAGATTCTTGGTGGTGCACATATTTTTAAGTGCTCAATAATTGGTAGAAGTATGTGAATTGGTCTTATGGAAGGTATATCAAGAGGTATTGCGAGGTGTGGAGGATGAGGCATGGGTCACATTAGAAGGAATAGAAAGAGAAGGACTAGCATGAGAGGGACCATATTTAGGTTAAGCATATTAGATTCGAGGAGCCGCTTTACATTCCATAGCCAAGGTTCGAAGATAATCTTTGTCCAAGGAAGGAATATTGAACTATTCAACTTCTCGTTGAAAAACCATTTAAAAACTGGAATTAAATTTAATAATGAATACTTCTTCCTAATCAGAGATATGTAGTTAAATCTATAGCTTTTTGAAGGCCTCAATGTAGGCTTGTATTAAATTATTTGGTAGTTAGTGAAGTTGCATCCATTTTGCAAGGAGATTCTAGAGATATCTCAGGGCATAAAATGATGATCTTAGTGCTTAACAGAATTCATCCCAAGATGTGATGTGAGTAGGGCTTGTCTCTTCTACCTCTTTGAGCTCATTGACCAAAGATATATTCTCTAACTGGGTATCCCACCATGCTTACGCCATGTCTTCCAACTGTACTAATTTGAAGCTTAATTTCCTTTTCCATCTTGGGACATGTTTTGAAATAGGTGTAGATACTGTGGATCCAAGAATTGATAACCTCTTGATTCATTTGGCTAAAAAATTTGGGAAATTGAGAGCTTGTATCTAGTTGCATGTAACTTGAAGGGCATCCCTATTGCTTCATATTTGATTAGGTCATGGAGATCCATGTCTAAATATTGGATTCAAAAATCCATGATTGAGTCCTCAGATGTTGTTGCTTTATGAGGTAACATGATTTTCATCCACCCAAATGAATCGAAATGTAGATCTCAGTGATGAGATGGCTCAAATCGTCTTGAGGAAGGCACAATGGGAGTCGCATTGAATAACTAAGGGTGCATAAATGTTGAGACACGAGTTTATGAAAAAATATTTAATAGATGGATGGCTTCCTGTCTACTCCTTGATTAGTGAGAAACAATGTGCTAAGATTGTTCACTCTAATACCAATTTATTTACATGTAGATCTAAAAATTATTAATTATACATGGCCCAATGAAATAACAGAGAGATAAACAACAAGATCCTAAAAATAATACCACCATTTTATCTTGAGGGAGAGGTTTGCTTTTATAAGCAAGGTAGCTTCTTATTAACTTGCTTACAAATAGTTTTGCATGGAAACAACAACACATTATTTAGAAAATGCCTTCCTTTTTTAAGTTTCCCAGCTAGTTTGCATGAGAAAAAGAAAATACACATTTTAGAAACATCAAGTACAATACTAGATGTTTCCTTTCTCATTATGAGCTACCCCGAAAGGGTTTCTCATTTCTTGGTTGGCCATTTCTACTCTATAAGCTAAAATCATCATGTTAGCAACATTTCATCATGTTAATGCCAAGTCACTTCCACACTTGAGATTTATCATTCAATGACCATGTTGATAAATTTTTAGGGTGGTCAATCATGTGGATTGGAATATTGTTTTATTCTACAAATGAGGGGGGTTTAGGAGTCATCATTGCGCATGGACAAGGCTGTAACACCCTCCTCCCAAATCTACCCAAGTAACCAACCAACTGGGTAAAGATGTGACGAGAAGTTACTATGATACGATTTGAATCTGTATGTGTCAGTTAAGGAAGTGGAACCAATAGAGCACATCACATTGACCTTCCACATTAGCAAAAAAACTGCCCAGTAGCCATTCCAACAAATCAGGTAACCAACCCCTGAGACCAACTGAATTATTAGTGCATCAACCCCTAGATTCTCCATTGATATGGACAAGGGTGTGTTTGGGAGGCTCCAGAAGCTCCCACAACAAGGGGAAATGATATTTCAGGGACTTTTCCCCCTAGTGTTGTTCCTTCGACTCCAAGATTTGTGCCACCTTTTTAAGCCTAGAGCCCAGGTCACTGCCCATAACTTAATGACACCTTCAGAAATGAAATTTCATAGGCGAACAAAGATCCCCACTGGCCATGACAGGCATTTCGTCAAACCTATCACAAATATGAAATCTACAGGTCTTAACAACAGAGATGAGCATCTGGGTCTCATACTTATTTGAGATTGACCATGAGGCATAATTTCCTTATCACATTAGCTTCATTATCATCTATTAGGCCATAGATACATTGTTCATTCATCAACAAGTAAAAACATGATGTGATCCTTACATAACCACTGTCATAATACATGTTCATAACCAACATAATAAAAACATAGATATCAAGGAAACAACATCCATATAATCCACATATAAACTAGTATAATACTCATGAAATAACAAGGAGAAATAACCTCACATTAATGATGCAAAGGCCAATGAGGTTTGGGACTTCCACAAACCACCTGACTATAGACATGGCTGAGCCAAATCTCTCTTCATCCAATCACCCCCATGCCATATTCCAAGCATGAATGTGGGATATCATGAAACAAATCCATAAAAAATGGACCAAGGCTTCTAGAGGCCAAACCACCTCAACCCTCAACTAGTGATTCCACCACACTGTCAGACATCACTAACCATCACCTGATTAGTATCTATATAAGTTGTCCAGGGGTCTAGAGCGTTTGTTCCAACTCGACTTCCAAGACTAGTAGCCCAATCCATAGTTCCCGTCGGGCTTCTAGGGTGTTTGTCCAACCAAGGGTTCCACGACTAGTAACTCAACCCACAGCTTCCGCTGGGCTTCCAGACTATTTTCCCAACCAAGGCTTCCATGACTAGTAACTAAACCCACCAATGGCTTCTAGAGCATTTGTCTAACCAAGGCTTCCAAGACAAGTAACTCAACCCCAACTGTTATAGGGATTCCAGAGCATTTTTCCAACCAAGGCTTCTAGGACTAGTAACTCAACCCAAGTTGTTATAGGGATTCTAGAGCATTTTTCCAACCAAGGCTTCCAGGAACTAATAACTCAACCCACAACCAAAGTCACAAGAAAACCAACCAGAAAACAAAAGTAAAACCCACAACACCATGACTATCCAGGAAATGGAAAGGCTAATAAAATCCACTATCAATCCAGGAAATCCTCCATGCCAATGACATATCATGACCAATAAACCACATGCTTATGCCATGCATGCCAAAGCTAGTGAGGAAAACATACATGAAACTTAGTACTTGCAAGAAAAACCTGATGTAGCTGTTGTTCCTGATTGTTGAGATTGCAATAAGATGATGGAGCTTAGTGAAAAGAGTCGCCTTCACTAAGTGGGCCCGCAGACAAATTATGGCGCAAAGTCTATTTTTAGACATATGGATCATGTCTATGAGTTGCAGGATGTTGTTTATGGATGATTGGTCAAGTTGGAAAAAATAGATGGACTTCTATTTTTAGACAACAGCGGTGACACTGTCAAGTCTAATTATAGAGCAGTCAAATATTATTGTCTTATAATAATATTTAGACTATAAACTTTATCTTATTCTCTTGGAGCACTTCAGTTTGAGCTACAGATGTGGCACATGCAATTGTCAGAAGGAAATGCATTTTCTTTGTGGGTTAGTTGAGTTGTTGCATGCATGACTTCAGTTAGAACTCAATCAGTTGAGTTTGGTGGAGTTGATTGTGGAGTTGATGGAGTTGTGTTCAATTTGATTTGGTTAAACTAGTTGTAATTAGTCTAACTGCAAATAGACTAATGATGATTTGTTAAACTAATTATTAACTCATAATGCAACTAAAGAATACATCAGTTAACTCAGTTGCATGTCAGTGCATGTTCAGTTCAGCAGGGACAGGTGTTAGAGGATCAGATTTCTATCAGTTGTGACTATAGTTGTGCATGAGGATTTGCACAATCAATGGGATTGAGTTATGCCAATGAGAATTGGCCAATACCAAGTGATTATAGCCTCTGCTCACGTGATTCCCAGTGTGAATGATTCTTTTGAGGTAAATACGAGTTTGGTTCAACCATTCTCATCCATTCTTGAGCAGGTATTGAGCAGTGGAGGAAGGCAAGCAGTGGAATAGATTTGGAGATCAGATCTGAGTTGTATTGTGTGTAACAGGTGGAGATAGTGCTGGATACTTGTGAGAAGTATTGGCTATTGTAATGTTACATGTTCTCAATCATTAATATACAGATAGTGTGGGGTTTTCCGCTGTAAGCTTTCCCGGGTTACATACTGTGTTAATGTGTGCATGCTCTTGATGTTTTATTGTTATTGATGCTGCTATATTGATGATCAACGTAGAGGAGCTTATGTATTGTGTATGTATTCCGCAATAGTACATGATCAGGATAATCTCCATTGAATATGTGTTTATTATTCAAAATTTCTATAGCTACAACAAAGCTCTCCAGAGCTCAAAGGGCCATATCCCCTTTCAGGTAGGGTTCGGATTTCAACAATTATGTCCCATTGATGTGGCCATACCATTTGCAACTACTCAGGCAGATTTGGTTCATGTCCAGCCCGAAGCCGATAGGACTAACAAATTCATTAAGCACATTCAAAACATCCACCAGCAGGTCCATGATATATTGGACAACGCCAATGCTAAAGACAAGTAGCGCCATGATCATCATTAAGTGTTGCACAAGTTCCAGGTGGGTGACAAAATTTGGCTACATTTGCATAAGGAGCACCTCGCTAGACCCCACCGCAAGCTTCGCCCACTCCAATATGAAACATACACCATCACCAAGGCTATAGGGGACAATGCCTTCAAGCTTATCATTCCATCGTTCCTTGGTTTGCACCTAGTGTTCAATGTAGACCGCCTTCGACCATACTTTCCACCATTGTTGGACACATCTGACGTTGTAGAACAACTCACACCAACAAAGTTAAACCCAGACTCCATGGAATAGGCCACCACCAATCGAATCATGGACACATAGATCAAGAACACTTGTCAACAAAAGATCCAACTATATCATGTTGTTAAAGCTGGCCAAATCCTTCACCAAGGCAAGTGGCTCACTAGGGACCAAGTTCAGCAAAAGTTTCCCCATCTCATAGAGGCACTCAACGCAATGGGGACCATTTCTTTCTAGGGGGGAGGAATGATCCAGGTGGATATTGGTGGCCACCCGCCTATTCCACTTGGACCCCTAACACTTTCGCTTTCTGTTTTTTGGTTTCCTTAATTGTAGCATAGTTTTATTATTTTTGGCAGTTTTTTGTGTCTTGAACTTTGAAGTCGTTTTGAGGCCCTAAATGATGTTTTTAGGGAAATGATGTTTTTAGGGAAAACAGAGAGACCGAAAACATCCCAACTTGGCTTGTTTACTTGTTATTGATTTGTCTTTGAGATCTTCGAAACAAGGTATTATGACAACAAACGAAGATCATATGCCAAAGTTATGACCCTGGGAAGTTGATGTACCAATTTATCCAAACAGGGCCCACAGTTTTGGTGCTTCATTTCCTAGGGTTAGTTTTTTGGATGTTTAGAGTTTTCCATTGTTTCTTAATAATAAATAGGCCTTTGAGCCTCATTGTAACATAGTTCAGAGACATGTAGCTGCCACATCTCTTCTCAGAGATCAGCTACCATCGCCCGAGCTATCGTATTTCCAATTTGTTTGTAAGCATAGTTCAATATTTTCTATTAATGAAATGAACTATTTTTCTGCTGCATCTTTGTATTTATGATTATATTGTAAGTTGTTGCGTTCATGTTTAAGTTCGGATTAGAGTAGGTTTTTATTGTTAAGGACAATCCTTCCTTTGGCTTGCCGAATTATTGACACTTGTTGTTGTCTTCGGATCTTGCTATCCTCGATTGGGTTTTCACGGCTTCTGGGATTTGATCGTCCCTTTTGAGGCAGGGCATGCATTCTGAAGATCCCTGGCCTTCTCGAAAATTCTACACCTGAAAATAGTGTTTTTCGTAGTCCAAAGGTTTAAGACATTCCCTTCCATCCCCTTTTAAAATGATTTTTTTAATCGAAATCCTCACAAATTCCTATGAATGAGATGAACCCATTAGTCAATTTTCACTGTCTATTTTGATTAAACAAATAATTGGGTTTCCAATAGCTTCGAGGAAGTCTCGCCAAATCCACTCGTATGTGAGCCTACCCATATTGGTGTAGCTAGAGACTTCATGGAAATGAGATTAAACTCTGGAAACCATGACTGAATCAAAGGACATGCACAACGCCAAAACTTGGGTCCCTAGTCAAAAACCCTTTGTCGGTCTTCAATATCCTTGAAGACAACCACAAATTATCCCTTGGAACAACAACATATCTAAATTATGGGTTCAATTTTGATAAACTCAAGCCCAAAGGGCAATAGATAGGGGCCAAAATCCATTGAACCAACAAATTACCGCTTGTCATTGATAACCCATTATTTTAATCCTTTTAAAAAATTCGTTGATATGAAGAATTGGGGCGGCCACTAAATACTCCACCATAAAAGCATGACTTCAAAGTGTCTTAAAAGGCTGGGAACAAGAACCTAGGTTAAAGGCATATTTGAATGACAAAGGTTTTGATGCCGAAGAAAACCCACCTGCTCTAGCACCTCCTATCAGATATACACCGAGAGAAATAGAGACATCGCTCTTGATGTCATAATCTCTGAGTTCATTTTTTTAATTGAAATGTCTCTCTTAAAAAAAATCTCATCTCCCTACAGAGATATGTCTTAGTTTAAAAATTCTATGTGGGAGCGAGAAACAGCATCCCCTTCACTAACCATTAAACATAAGGACTTTCCAAACAAAAAAATTTAACAAAAATTGGAAATATTTGAGGGCCAAAATCCCCAAAACCATACCATACTTTGACGGCATGGATTCAGGATGAAGATACAGAGGATCCATCTAAAGTAAATAGCTCGTACATGCATATCGACAAAAACTTTCCAGGAAAACTTCTCGCAGACGTGTTCGTCGCTACTCGAATTCTTCCCATGCAGTAAGGCCGCTTTGAAGTTTCATGCCCTCTGCACCATCCTAATCGCAGCATTTACAAAGAGGTTTCTTCGGCGCGCATACTGCACAGGCAGCCACGAGAAGAATATAGTGTCAAGGTTCTCGGTGGAAGCATAACACCCTAGCAGCCATAGCAGTCTCCAACGCATCTGCGTGCCCTGCTACATGATTCTACTTTTAATCCTGCATTCAAATCTAGATAATCATAAGCTGGAAAAAGGGAAATCACAGATATAGTTGTTTTGAAGTGTTTTGTTTTAGTTTATATAAAGTTAAAAGGTCATTTATATATTAAGAAGAAAAAAGAATAATGATATTGAGTGTTAATTTTCTTTATTTTTGAACCAGCTTAAATTTTTTCTGAGATATTAACATGTCTCAGAAATAGAATACTAGTGGAGGAAGAACTAAACCATCTAATTACCACTAAATCTGTTACCCTTTCAGGTTTTGATGAGACTTTTCTAAATTGGATTCGGGAGTGAATAAAATGCCAATTGCAATAAAATGAAGGCATTCAATATTATAAAATGTGAGAAAAGTAGATTGTGAATTTTTATTTTGAGTGGATTAGTTTCCCATGCAAAGTATAATTAGAGAAATTTAAATTCAACATGGATTATCTTTGTAATGATTTAAAAGTTTGAAAATTTCATTACTTTAAGAACTAGGTAACACAAGAATTCATAAAGTTGCACTAACTTAAAAGTTTGGGATTTGAGAATTTAGACCATTCAAGAATTTCGAAATACCACCTTTATACTGTTAATGAGATAACTTGATGGGTTTTTGCTTGATTTCAAACTTCTAAAGAGTGACTTGTTACCATGGGATATTTTTTTTTTTTAATTTGAAATATTAATCAAGATTTCTATTGTAGCATCAAAAATGGTATTTGGAGTATATAGTACAATCTAATTAAATAAAATAAATGTATTGTAGAAACATGTTATTATTAGAGATTAACTAAGTGTTTATACATTACTTAATGTAATAAGGTAGTTGGGTCATGTGGGGCACAATTACTTAGAAATAAAATAGAAAGTGGTCATCCATATTATATCATTTGATTTTATTGCAATAAATGTGTAAGTTCACTTTTAATCATTTCTACATATTTTTTGTATGTTTAAAAATTTAATAAGATTATGACATGGTAAAAGCATAACTCTTTATTTTTAGTAACATAAAAAAATTTCATACTTGAATCCATGGGTGTCAACACGAATAATTAGAACCTACTTAGAAATTACAATCTTCAAACTATTGGCCAAACATAAGTTGTCAATGTGCTCTTGGAAACCTATTTGAGATTCTTTGATTTTGAAAATTTACACTAGTGGAAATAATGAATTTTCCTTACCAAATGGTGGTACTATACCATTTATCATGTAATTGGCAAAATGACACAATATGAAGTTTTTAATGGTCAAAAATCCTTTCCTGCTACACTATATATACTTGGAACATCCAATGTTCATGTCGTGCATGGAATGCTTCACAACAAAGAAGCCATTATTTCTATCCTCAAGGACAACCTAGTGATGATTCAAAATAAAATGAAACAACAAGCTAGTCAACATATATTTCAACATTCTTTCTTGAAAGATGAAAAACTTCTTAATCTACAACTATATAAATAGATATTACTCAATGATAAAGTTCCCCAAAATCTAGGTCTCGAGTTTTGTGGTCTGTATTAGATAATACAGCAAATTGACCAGATCACTTACAAGTTGGCTCTTCTAGATCACTCCAAAATTCATCCAGTCTTTCATGTGTCTTGTTTGATGAAGGTTTTGGGAAAAAATGAAAAGTGTAGACTAAATTATTAAAAATTAATGAAGAAGGTTTCATTTAGCTCTAGGAAGAAGCAATATTGGGTACTAGAGAGTAATAGTTTCATTGGTGCATAATCAAGGAAATATTGATCCAATAGCAAGATATGAAACCAAAAGATGCCACATGGGGACTATGGTTGCTTCTCCAACAATTTCCTCACCTTGACCCTTGAGGAAAATGTTGCATTTGAAGTGGGAGGGCACGTTAGAGTCCTACCGCAATCCCCTTAGATATTTTATTAATATACGAGATCATTTTCCTTAAATAAGGCCCATTAAAGAGTTAGTGAATAGTCATTCACTGTAAAAAGGTTAATTTCTATTAATAATGTACAAATTAGTTGGTTGACACTAATTAAATGAGGTCATAGGTACAGAAGGCTCTATATGGATATACATAATAAAATAGAGATCTATTAATGTTTTATCAAGAATCGTGATTATATTTGAAGAATTTTGCTGAGGGTTTCCCCATTTAAGAAGCATGAGCATAACTATTTATTTCTTATTATCAAAGAGATATTTATAGGGGTTTTCCTTTTTCTCTTATATTCTTATGTTTTTGCACCATATTTATGTGATTACACTACATAAAGTAAATAAATTCCCTATTTTTTTATTTTGATGGAAATACCAATACAAGATCTTTACTCAACAAATGTTGTATGACATAATTGGTTAAAAGATCATTCATATTGCTAACATACAAAAAAAACTTTACTCTACACCACAATATTTATAATTAAAATTCATTTAAATCAATAACATAAAATCATTGCTAAAAAAATTCCATTATTTTTTTATTATAAAATTCTACTTTTATTTCAGCTCCACAATAAAAATGACACAAACTCTTTTTCACTTTATTTTCCATTCCCTTCTCCCTATCCTTTAACATTCCCAATTACTCATCTAAAAAGCATACTAATTATTAATGTCGGGTTTGAAATGTATTATTAAGACAACATATAATTGCAATTTTATAAAAATTGAAATAAGTTCATCTCTCGACTTGGTAAGAGAAAGTTAATAACAAAACATTTTTTTGGCTACATAACGAGACCCAAAGTTACACAATAATAATGGACAAATTTCATATATTTTTTTCCCAAAAGAGAAGACATGGAAACAATCGACAACTTGATGGTCGTACGCTTGAAGACATATAGATATTTGGAAATTTTAGCCACAAGCCAACCAGAATTGCAATAATTATTAATTTCATGGTAATTATTACAAGTAAAGGCCACAAATGAAAATGATGGCAAAGTACCCACACCTATGAATGAAACTAGCCTTTAACATGTAATTATCCTTGTCCAGAGTGAATTCCAATCCAATCATGTGGATATATATGTAACTAGATGGAGCATGTTAATAACTCCAAGTTTATATACGTTGTTCTTCTTTTCTATTCATTTCCTAACTCTATTACATACCAAGAGGTCTCCATCAAAGTATTTTCTGTTCAATTTTTAACCATATTACATTCCAAGGGGTTTCCATCAAAGTGATTACTTTGGGTTATTTACACAGACCAAAGAGACCCCATTTATAATTATCTTTCAAAGATTTCCATGATAGTAGTTTCTCGTCATAACAAAGACCTCAATAACTTTTCAAATAAAAAATAAATTATTTAAAATATATATTGACGGGATTAAAATTAAAATTGATAATTATTATTTTATTTATAAAAATATTGAAAATAAAAATAAATAAAATTAAATATGAGTCGGATGGAAAATTTAAAATTTTTCATTTTATCAAATGGAATTAAAGTTTGGATCCCATTGAACAAATTAGAAAATTACTCCCAACCAAACACAATTTAGTAATTTTAACCGTTTCTTTTTACAAAACCTTTCTTACAATTGTTGGATTTTTTAATTATTTTTTTAATTTCTATTAAACTTGATACAATGTTTAACATGATGTTGTAATGTAAGATTTTGTTCATTTCAATTTCTTTTGAAATAAATGCGTAAAATTAATTTTTATGTTTTATCTTTAAACTAACGCCTACCTTCTAAAGTCGAGTCAAAGCTCTTTTATGTTCATGTAGGACTATGAAAAGGTATCAAACAAGCTTTGCACACATGGTTATTTACTTATTTAAATATTATTTAGATAATTATGTCTATAACGTGTGTGAAGCTTGGTAAAAGATGTGAACATTATTGAATATGTTATACTAATATTTGATGAAATGTTACATTTTTTTATCAATTTCACGTTAAATTTGTTAGAAATATCGAGAGGGAGGAATTAATATTTTGTTTAAATTCAATTTTTTCCTAGTTTTTACTTTTTTAGGAATTAATATTTTGTTTAAATTCAATTTTTTCCTAGTTTTTACTTTTTTTTTTATAAATCATTAACTGTACAAGTGATTAATGGTGGCCGGGGTGTGGGTGTTAATGACAATCGTTCAAAACCAGAAACAATTTCCTTTAATTTTAGCTGAATCTCTTCTTCAATCTCCCTCGGAGTATCACTCATCTATCTCTAAAGATATATGTTCCGCTAACCTGGCAGAACCACTTAAATCTCCTCCAACAGCAAGAGCCTTATAAAACTTTTAAAACATTACAAATCACAATCGCAAGTTCCTCAAGAAAAGGTTTACTTACTTATGACTCATGCGATGCGAGATAGATCTAATGGTCAGTAGCCTTAGTGATCCAATAGTCACTCTGTTGTTGCTCGAACATTTGTGTGATGTTTAATCGGCCTCACGGACCCAACGAGGTTTATAAATCCTCAATTTAATTAAGTTTGGGACCAAATTTTTCCACCCACTAACTCTTTTGGACGAAGCTGATGGGGTTTATCAACTATAATTTAAATGAAATCGGGTTCGATTCTTGAGTTAAAGTCCACTCATTTTTTAAGCGTGATATCCATCAAATAACAATGGCCATTAGATCCTCGAGCCTATGGAACTCCTAATTAACCCACGAGTTAACACTAGGCCAACTCCCGCAGTTAATTGATCGTAAGGCGCTGAAAATAAAATCAATAGCTAAGGATGAGTGCAGTACTTCAAGTCGATCAAGGAACTCGTACACTTTCAAACCCCGCAGTTGTTAATACACACGAAAAGTGATTAAACTCGATCACACAATACTCGAAGTTTCAGAACTAAATTGGAAATTTAAATAAACATAGTGATATTATGGAGGGATGCAACACCTCCGGGATTAACCAAATCTACATAGAAAGACACAGAGAGATATTTTTTGCAATTAAATCTTATATGGAAAAACAAGTCAAATCAGTCAAAATCCCTTTACAATGATTCAGAACTTACATAAGTATTAGTTCATTAACAACCTGATCCTAAATCAAAGGATAGAATTAACTAATCCTATCTAATTTGCATAATATTCTCCTCGAGAATCTCCACTACTTCTAACCACTAGAATTTATTACATGATAATCCAAATCCTAAATTCTAGTTCAAATCTTAACTAGAAATCTTTGTAAATTGACAGCTAAAGAACTCCACTCCTTTGCTTATAAACTTTTTTTTGGATTTTTTGAATAAGTTCAAAGCATTTTTCCTTCAAGCCTCATGCTCCTGCGTCAGACTCCTGAGGAAAAAATTCTTCATGGGCTCCTGTCCATCAGCTCTTTTAGAAAACTGCCCAATTTCTGTAGCATGTCATTTGTTACCCAGGTAGCATCAGCAATTGGTTGATCTTTCCACTTGACCAAATATTAAAAATACTCCTGTCCCCTTGTCTTCTTTAACAATTTCTTATCCAAAATCCTCTCTGGGTGCAATTCTTTTGCTGTAGCTAACTGTTTTACCCAATCAATCTCTTGTTCTTCTCGGTCCTCTGTTGTGTCACCTGCTTGTTCCTTTTAATACATGTATAAGTCAACAATATTAAAAATTGGAGATATTCCAATATCAGGGGGTAATTCAATTTCATATGCATTTGTAGAAAATTTTCTTAAGACTCTGCATGGTCTAATTTTCTTAAACTTTAGTTTATTATACTCCCTTTTTTGAAATCTTTCCTTCCTCAGGTGTGCTAAAACCAAATCTCCAACTTCAAAGTTAACTTCCCTTCTCTTCAAATCTGCTCTGCCCTTGTATTTGATGTTGTTGTTTTACTTGTTCATGTATTGCTTGCATATTTGAAGCAAAATCTTCCCCTTTAGCACTTCTCATCTCATCTTTTCCTAGATTTCTTAATTCAGACACTCCCCTCTGGTGCATTCCATAAACTATATGGAATGGACTTTGCCTTGTACTCCTGTTAGGAGAGTCATTATATGCATATTTAGCCTATGTCAATACTTGATCCCATTGGTTTGGATGTTCACCTATAAGACTTCTTAAAAGATTACCCAAGCTTCTGTTTACAACTTCAGTCTGTCCATCCTTCTGAGGATGGTAAGAAGAACTGAAACTTGGTTTAGTTCCAAGCTTCTTCCACAATGTCCTCCAAAAATGTCAAACAAATTTGGAGTCTCTGTCTGAAACAATACTCTTAGGTAACCCATGCAATCTTACAATCTCTTTGAAAAGCTAATTAACAATGTGAGTAGCATCACTGCTTTATAACATGGAATAAAATGTGCCATTTTTGAAAATTTGTCAACCAAAACATATATTGAATCATTTTCTCTTTGAGTCTTTGGTAAGCCCAAAACAAAATCCATGCTTACCATATCCCAAGGTCTATCTGGAATAGGTAATGGAGCATGCAACACTGTATTTTGGCTTCTTCCTTTTGCATACTAATAGACTTTGCAGTTTTTCACATACGTTTCCACTTCAGTCCTCATCTTTGGCCATAAATAAAACCTGTTCAACTGCTCATAAGTCTTGTCTGCACCAAAATGTCCTCCAAGTCCACCACTATGTTTCTCCTTGATTAAATTTTCCCTCGTAGAATAATTTGGTATGCACAACTGATTTCTTTTAAACAAAAACTCATCTTGCAAGAAATAATCAAGCCACTTACTTCTTTCTAACAAAATAGAATTTTTACAAGCTTCAAATGCCCCTTTAAAATCTAAGTCTTTTTCATACAATTCTTTAAGAAAATTATAACCCAACACTTGAATTTGACTTTCTTGAAGTAGTATGTTTCTTCTACTTAAGGCATCTGCTACATTATTTGATTGGTTATTTATATGCTTCAAGACAAAATTAAAACCTTGAAGACACTCTACCCATTTGGCATGTTTCTGATTAAGCTTTGGTTGTTGCATAATGTACTGCAATGCATGGTTATCTGAATATAGTATAAACTCCTTGGACATCAAGTAATGTCTGCACTTCTTCAAAGACTGCACCACTGCATAAAACTCCTTGTCATAAGAAGAATATTTCTTCTTGGTCTCGTTCAAATCTTCACTAAAATAAGCTACAAGTCTATCCTCCTAACTCAAAACAGCTCCAATGGCTTCTCCACTGGCATCACACTTCACTTGGAAAGGTTTATTAAAATCAGGCAAAACCAAAATAGGATTTTCTGTGATCTTCCTTTTCAATAGCTAAAAGTTCCTTTCTTCTTCAGCAGTCCATTTAAATGGTTGTCTATCCTTCTTTATTGTGTTAACAATTGAAGCATTAATCTTACTAAAATTCCTTATGAATTTCCTGTAAAAACTAGAAAGACCGTGAAAACTTCTTACCTCAAAGAAATTTTTGGTGAAGGCCACTCCATGATAGCTTTGATCTTCTCTAGGCCCATATTTAACCCATCAGCAGAAATAGCGAAACCCAAACACACCAATTCTTCCTTCATGAATGAACACTTCTTTAAATTTAGCAGTAACTTCTCTTGTTGTAACCTTCGTAAGACATAATCCAGATGTCTTATGTATTCCTCCTTAGACCTACTGTAAACTAATATATCGTCCAAATATACTATCACAAACTTACCCATAAATTCCTTCAGGACTTCATTCATAAGTCTCATAAATGTGCTAGGGGCATTCGACAATCCAAAAGGCATTACCATCCACTCATATAATCCTTCATTGGTTTTAAAAGCAGTTTTCCACTCATCTCCCTCTCTAATTCTGGTTTGATGATAACCACGTTTTAAATCTAACTTTGTAAAATATCTAGCTCCACTCAGAAAATCCATCAAATATTTGATTCTAGGTAAAGGAAATATTAACCTGATTGTTATCTTATTGATTTCTCTCGAGTCAGTGCACATTCTCCAGCCTCCATCCTTCTTTGGGCTCAACACTGTTGGCACTGCGCAAGGACTCAAACTTTCTCTAACCAGTCCCTTGTCTAACAATTCCTGAACCTATTTCCTAATCTCTTCATTCTCTATGGGAGTCATCCTATAAGCTACTTTATTAGGTATTTGCTCCTCGAATCAAATCTATGTGATGACTAATTTTTGTAATGGGTGGTAACTCATCAGGAAAATCATCAGGCAAATCATCTACAATGATATCACAATAACTGTCCAACATCTCTTGAATTTCAATTGGTAAATCAAAAACTTTTGTGGAAGTAATTGTTACCTTGGGTTTGCAAACCAACGCAAAACTTACTTCATCTACCTCCATCTGTTGTACATACTCCTTTCCACTTAGCAAAAGGGTCTTTGATTTAGGTTTTTGCGATGTATCTTCTTCTTCTAGTGGCAACAATGTATGATTGGTACCATCCTTATTGAATTTGTAGGTGTTCTTCTTCCCATCATGCACAACTCCTTTGTCATACTACCAAGGTCTTCTAAGAAATATGTGATATACATCCATAGGCATCACATCACACAAAATTTTATCTTTATGCTTGCCCAACTACAACTCCAGTTCACATTGTTCGTTTACTAACAACTGATGTCCCTTTTGTAGCCATGACACCTTGTAAGGTGTTGGATGTTTATTTGTCTTCAATTTCATCTTCTCCACCACTTTTGTAGAGACCAAATTATCAATGTTGCCACTATCAATTATCATCTGACACCATTTCCTTGAACTTTGCATACAGCACTAAACAAAGCCTTCCTTTGTGCTGGTTCAATAACTTCCTTTGTTGGCTTTAGCAATACTTTGTTAACTACCAAAGATTCTCCTCTCTCTGGTATATTTATTTCTTCTGTCATCGTTGTTGCTTCCTATTTTGTTTGAATAGAAATTACATTTCTCGGAGATGTTCCTGCATTTTCTGGGCACTCATAGGCTTTGTTTCCTAGCTTGTTACATCTATAACATCTAACTTCTCTTCCTCTACCTCTGCCTCCTCTTCCTTCAGAAAAACTCCCTCTACAATTTGCATCACCTCCTATGGGTGCATGCTAACTTGAGCTACTACTAGCTCCATCTCCAAGTGTTGTTGATCTTCCTCTACCACCTTGTCTTCCCCTTCCTCGGAAAGTACCTCTATTTCTAGCAGACTGCTTCCTCATGAGTTTTTCTTCATCTTTCAGTACCATCTGATAAGACTTTTCTACTATTTTAGGAGACAATACACTTATCTCATATTGAATGTCCATTCTAAGACCATTCACATATCTGGCAACATTCTCATTTGTATCTTGGATTTGCCCAGCTCTTACGATCACCTTGTAGAATTCCTGTGTGTATTCCTTTACTGTCATAGACCTCTGTCTAAGATTCTGTATATGTCTAAATAATGTTTGCTAGTAATCACTTGGCAGAAACTTACCTTTCAGTTTTGCCACCATCTTAGTCCAATTCTTAATTAGTTGTTTAACAAGTCTTCTTCTTTCTTCCTGCACTCCATCCCACCAAAGTGTTGCATGTTCGTTCAACTTTGTGACAACAAACTTCACCTTCTTTTCATCCTCTGTTTCCTCATAATCGAAGGATTTCTCCATGTCATTTATCCAGTCTATCAGCTCCTCAGGGTTTAATCCTCCTACATATATTGAAACTTCAGTTTTGGGTCTAGATGTGGATTTCAACACTAACCTAAAGAACCTCATCTCAGGGGTAACTTCTATAATTTCCTCCTCTTCTGCAACTTTAGCTTCAGGTTCACTGACATCACCAACATCTCCATCTCTACCTATTTCCATTGCTTCAAATCTAGCTTACATCTATTGCACATCTTCCATCACTTCATATTTTCAACAGGTCTTCCTCTTTTACCACATCCTCTTCCAACTCTAAAATCCATGGTGGATTTCTTTCTTTGATCCTTAAGACCCTGTGCAATGTCTGTAGGTGACTCTGATACCACAAATGGTGGTCAGGGTGTAGGCATTAATGAAAATCATTCAAAATTAGAAACAATTTCCTCTAATTCTAGTTGAATCTCTTCTTCAATCTCCCTCGGAGTATCACTCATCTATCTCTAAATATATCTATTCTACTAACCTAGTAGAACCGCTTAAATCCCACCCAACAACAAGAGCGTTATAAAACTTTTAAAACATCGCAAATTGCAATCACAAGTTCCTCAGGCAAAGTTATACTTACTTATGACTAATGCGATGCAAGATAGATCTAATAGTCAGTAGCCTTAGTGATCCAACAGTCACTGTGTCATTGCTTGAAGATCTACATGACATTTAACTAGACTCATAGACCGATGAGGTTTATAAATCCTCAATTTAATTAAGTTCGGGTCCGGATCTTTCCATGTGCTAACTCATTTGGATGGAGCCGATGGGATTTATAAACTATAATATAAATGAAATCTAGTTCAACTCTTGAGTTAATGTCCCCTCATTTTTTATGCCCGATATCCATCGGATAACAATGGCCATTAGATCCTCTAGCTTGCAGAAATCCTAATTAACCCACAAGTTAACACTAGGCCAACTCCCGCAGATGACTAATCGTAAGGCATTGAAAATAAAATCAACGGCTAAGGATGAGTGCAACACTTCAATTCGATCAAGGAACTCATACACTTTCAAACCCCGCCATTGTTAATACATGCGGAAAGTGATTAAACTCGATCACACAATACTCGAAGTTTCATAACTAAATTGGAAATTCAAATAAGCACAATGATATTACGGAGGGATGCAACACCTCTGGGATTGACCAAATCTACACAGAAAGCCACAGAGAGATCTTTTCTGCAACGAAATCTTATATGGAAAAATAAGCAGAATCAATCAAAATCCCCTTACAATGATTCAGAACTTACATAAGTACTAGTTCATTAACAAACACATCCTAAATCGAAGGCTATAATTAACTAATCCTATCTAATCTGCATAATATTCTCCTCAAAAATATCCACTACATCTAACTACTAGAATTTATTACATGATAATTCAAATCCTAAATTCTAATTCAAATCCTAACTAGAAAGCTTTGTAAATTGACAGCTAAAGGACCCCACTCCTTTGCTTATGAACATTTTTTTGGATTTTTTGAATAAGTTCGAAGCCTTTTTCCTTCAAGCCTCATGCTCCTGCATCAATTAATGAGTACCATACATGTAAATGTGCACATGTCACAAGAAAATATATAAGAGCAACCATGAACATTATCAATCATGAGCTAAGAGCAACAACTTAAGTAAACATGAGAAATCACATGAGAACAACAATAAGCACACATATACATAAGATATTAGGTGGAAAACCCAACTAGGAAAAACCACTGATGTTGTTGTCTTTGTCTTCTTATCAATATTAAAATTCTTCATTTACATCATACATTGGCCCACCACCAGTTCATAGGCCCCTACTTTCTAGAGGCCACCACCTCCAATAGTTTCTCCAGCTACCACTCAAAGGAAGCCACCACTCCTTGATCAAGTTATCTAGCCATTGCTCAAAGGAAGGTACCACTCACTTTGAACGTTTTCTGGGTACAATTGAATGGAAGCTACTACTCCCATAGCAAGTTATCCAACTACCACTAGAAGGAAGCCACCACTCCCTTACTGAAGGATCGAACCCTTAGAAACTTGTGGACCTCGTTTTATAATATTTCATAATCGATCCACTTGCAAAAAACTCAAACACCATAGCCCATGCTTCACAATTTTAAGAACGAATCCACATATAACTTTCTTCTCAAACTTAGTACAAAATCAACTAACTTAAACCTCTCTTTGCATCACAAATTTTTTCACAAACCCTAACAATATTCAACCAATTTTCTAACCCACACCAACACTCTCTCTTCATCAAACTCAACAATAAATATCATTAATAACAATTACAAGTCTCTTGGTATCCCACACATCAAATATGTCATAAAACAATTCTACAAAATACATCATACTATGATAGCAATAATAACAATACATTAATACATATATATTCCCCAACAAAATGTCCCTGCAACAAAATTATGAGTAATGTAATAACCAAGTCATGGAGTACCAACACTCTGTCAATACCTTGTCATCCATATCTACAATACATATTATGTCATAAACCCTAGTAGCACCAAAAGATTTTCCTAAACATCAATATCACTCTCATTTTCTATCCAACTATATACATAAACAATGCACAACTGCTAGTAGCATTATAAATGAATCTTCCCTTACTAGAAACTTACTCTATTAATACACATCAAGACACAAAACATCAAGCTACTAAACCCTAGTAGCATTCAACAACTCACTCAAACACACTGAAAAATTATCTCTCAACTTCTATTAACTCAACAAACGCTAACTCAACATTCACCCATTTGCTCAATGAACAATGACATATATTAACACATTCTCACCTATTATTGATCCAGGTGGAAATTGGTGGCCACCTTGCTATTCCACTTTGACCCCCACCATTGTCTCATTCAGTTTTTTAGTTTCCTTAATTGTAATGCGGTTTACTATTTTTGGTTGTTTTTCGGGCCCTCAACATCTAGAGTCATTTTGAGGCCCTAAACGACATTTTTTGGGAAAACCAGGGCAAGCATGAGTCTTTGCTTGATGTTTTCCATTCTAAAGTTTTATTCCTCATATACATATTTCTAATGAGGGATTGAGCGTGTCAAACAAAGACTGTATGCCAAAGTTACAACCCCAAGAAGTTGATGTACCAATTTACCCAAATAAGGCCCATAGTTTTGGCACTTCATCTCCTAGGGTTAGATTTTTGGATGTTTAGGGTTTTCCATTATTTCTCAATAATAAATAGGCCTTCAAGCCTCATTCTAACATAGTTTAGAGGCATGTAGCTTCCACATCCCTTCTCATAGATAAGCTACCATTGCACGAGATAGTTTATTTCCATTATGTTTGTAATCTTATTTCAATATTTAATATTAATGAAATGAAGTATTATTTCTGCTACATCTTTTTATTTGTGGTTATATCTATAACTTGTTGCATTTTTATTTAATTTCATATCAGTGGCATCAGAGCAGTTTGCTCTTTCTGATTTTTCTTTGCATGTGACCAACGAGGTCAGGATATGAGTTAGGGCTCAAATTGGTTGAACATTTCCAAGATCAACCTTGCAAACCTAAACAACCTCCCATGGCAGAAGACAATAAAGATGAGGGGCCAGGATATCCTTTCAAAATCTTGCTCAAAGAATCCCTCAAGGGGCAGAGGAATGCGATGATGGAAAAATTTGCCCAAATCCTTCAACGGCTACCCAAAGTCGATGCATCTCCTTCTAGCAACCACTCTGGAAGCACCACACCCTTCAAGTTACAAGAAAATTTTGGCATCCCCATATTTGAAGGTCAGATAGATGTAGACAGTGTAGATAAATAGTTAAATCCGTTAGAAGGATACTTTTATGTTCATGATGTTTCCAATCGAGAAACTATTACTTTTTGACTTCTCAAATTTGCCCCCCATATCAAGGACTGGTAGGAAAACTACTGTGAGAAGAAGGAAGAAAGTACACCCTCACTATTTTCAGCCACACCCACTCAGAATTCATTTCAGGATGCCATCAAGGACTAGTACTACCCTATCGGGGGTTATGAGGATAAATACATAAAGTGGACCATGCTACGGTAGGGAAGGGACCAAGTCATGTAGGAATTTACCAATGTTTTTCATACCCTTCACACGAAGTTGGGTATCAAGGATTCTAAGCGGCATTTGGTACTCAAGTACCATGACTGTATACACAGGTACATCCAGGACGAGATGGAGTTCCTAGACATCTCCTTGCTCAACATGACATACTTATACGTTTTCAAGATTGAGTAGAAGTTTAAACATAAAAAGCGAGAAGTTGGATCTGTGAATCCGAAGTAAGGGAAAGGGGACCCCAAACTGCAGAACAAAGGACAAATCCAAGGTGGGTTGACCCAAGATAACCCACTAAAGCCAAAAGTAAAGAACAACACTATGAAGACAAAGAATGACATGGTAAAGTGCTATGAGTTCCGTAAGATCTCCACTCACAACACAAGTGAGTGTCGAGCCAAGTAGTCACTAGTGGCTAAGCTGAAGGCTTCTGAATCAAATGCATGTTCTGACTCTAAGTCAAAACCTGATAAGGGGAATGACAAAGGGAAGTATATCATTGGTGCGGAGCCCAGTGCCGCCATGGCCACCACCAAGATCCAAAAGATTGAGCTTGAAGATCCAAAGGAAGGGGAACGCCTCTTCTACTCACAAATGTGGGTGAAGGGTTCTTCGTTTGAGTTCATTATTGATAGTGGGAGCCAAAATAACCTCATTTTAGCAGTGCATGAAGCAGTTAGGCCTATCGAATACATCACATCCACAATAGTACACCATCGAGTGGATTGACCAAGAATGTGATCTCTGCATCAGCTGATAGTGTTGCCTTCCCTACAACATCAAGCCCTTCATGAATGAGGTATTATTTGATGTTGCTCCTCTTGAAGTTTGTGATGTATTATTAGGAAAACCATACCTCCTTATATTATTATTTCTTTGGGTAAGAGTTACATATGATACCAGAGGTAGCCCCACCTAATGCCATCTTTTTGATCTCTCCTAAGTAATGGAGTAAGATTATCTCTGAGGCTGGGAAATTTGTTTTCTTTCTGATTCACTCTCAAAGTAAGTGGAATATTGTAGCCACATCCATGGCCCCCAGGAAGGGTTCCTCCATGTAGAAGAAGCACGTGGATACAGACATGGAAGAATATAGGGACATATTCTCCTCACCCATAGGGGTACCCTTGCACTTTCAGGTCAAGAATTCGATCGATCTGGCTCCCAGAGCACCTCTACTCAATGAACTTATGTATCGCTGCTCCATTATGGAAAATGAAGAGATCAAGCGGAAAATCTAGGAGTTGTTGAAAAAAGGGCACATTTGTCCAAGTTCCTCACCTTGTGGGAGCCTAATGGTACTTGTACAAAAGAAGGATGGGACTTGGAGGCTCTGCATTGATTATCAGGCACTAAACAATATCAATGTCAGGAATAGGTATCCAATCCCATGAATTGATGACCTTCTTGACCACTCAAGGGGGCCAATTATTTCAGTAATTTCGGTCTAAAGTATGGTTATCACTAGGTTCTAATAGACCCCACAGATGTATGAAAGAGCTCCTTCAAATCCAAGGAAGGAATTTTTGAATGTTTGGTTATGTTCTTCAAGTTGGAAAATCCCCCTACTACTTTTATGAGGATAATGGATGACATATTGTGGCCCTTAACCAACCCATTTGTAGTTATTTATCTGGAAAACATCCTCATCTTTAGAAAGAGTTGGGAAGACCACTTTCAACACATTCAGCAGGTCTTGTAAACCCTTTGGTAGCACAAACTGTGTGCCAACTTGGAGAAATGCACCTTTGGCATGAGACAGGTCCAATATTTGGGTTACATCATAGATTAGTGTGGTGTGCATGGGGATATAACTAATATCCATGTCATTCATGATTCACCAACCCCAACCAATCTAACAGAGCTTTGTAGCTTTTTGGGACTTGCAAATTTTATCAGAGGTTCATGTTGGGATTCTCCCATATCACTTGGCCTTTGAGTCAGATTACAAAGGGCAGGGTGAAAGAAAAATTTTCCTAGTCCGAGTCCCAACAGAAGTTGTTCATTGAGTTGGAGCATCACCTCTACACTACAACGATACTCAAACTACCGGACCTACTAGTGGCCTATCAGAGCGAGGCACTTTTTGATACAATTTGTAAGTACCCAACCTATCATACAGAGATGTATTCCATCGTGCAAGCTTTCCATCATTAGAAGAATTACATTCTGGGGAAGGAGATAGTTGTCCACACCAATCATCGACCTCTTCAGTTTATAAGAAATAAGGGATGTTGCAGAATGATCGCCATCAGAAGTGGTATACATATCTAAAACAATTCCACTTAAAAATTAAATACAAAAAGAGCAATGCCAATCATGTTGTAGACTACCTCATCCATCCCCCAATTGCAACAATGACTATTGTTCTCAACTCTTATGGCCACGAGACCGCAGGATGACTGCAACTATTCTAAAATGATCTAGATTTTTCCTCCACATACCAGATGCTAGTAGATGGAAACCAAGTTCCTGATTTCCACCTCCAAGACGCATTATTATGCTACCTGGTCCACCTTTTTGTTCCTTCACATGAGCGTGCCAAGATGATTTGGGAGGTGCACTATAGTCAGGTCGTAGGACACTTTGGTGTGGAGAAAATTGTGGTTGTACTACAAAATTACTTTTATTGGCCAAAGCTATGACTAGATGCTGGGAAATATATTAGATCCTACATTGCCTACGCCATCACCAAGCCAACCATTTAGAAGCAAGGCCTGTACACTCCACTTCCTGCTCCCAGCCAGCCGTGGGAATCCATCTCCATGGACTATATGTCTAGCCTCCCTTCTATCAAGCATGGTAATGATTGTGTATTTGTGGTCATGGATAGATTTTCTAAGATGGCTATATTGATGGCCTGCAAGAAGAGTATCACAACAAAGGACACTTCAAAAATCTTCTTTGAGCAAGTGTGGGTACATCTTGGGATCCTGCAACCATTATCTTAGATCGGGAGAGCAAGTTCTTGAGCACATTTTGGTAAAGCCTCTGGATACTATTGCAGACCAAGCTCACAAATTCGATTTCCTTCCATCCCCACACTGATGGCTAGACAGAGGTCGTTAATAGAATGATAGTGCACATACTTTGCATGTACAAATCCAAGCAACCACAAACCTGGGATGAGAGTCTTTCCTATGTGCAACACAGTTATAAAAGAGCTCTCCATAGCTCAATTGGTCATAGTCCCTTTCAAGTGGGTCTAGGATTTCAACCATTTTGTCTAATTGATGTTGCATGCCTAATGTGACTACACAAACATAATCCACACATGTATTGTCCAAAGTTGATATAGAATGAAGATTTATTAAACACATCTAATACATCCACCAAAAAATTCACGACATCTTGGAGAAGTAAAATTCCAAGTACAAGTAGCAACATGATCAATATCGAGTTCCACACAAGTTCTAGATGGGTGACAAAGTTTGGTTTCATTTATGGAAAGAATGCCTTACCGGAGCCCATCGAAATCTCATACCACTCTGATATGGTCCTTAAACCATTACCAAGGTTTTTAGAGACAATTATTTTGAGCTTGACATTCCCCCATTCCTTGGCCTGCACCCAGTTTTCAATGTGGACTACCTTCAACCATACTTCCCACCATTATTAGACACATCCTACATTGCAAAGCAACTCACACCAATAGAGTTAAACCCACACTGCATGGGACAGGCCACAAATAATCAGAGTATGGACACACAGATCAAGAACGTCGCTAGAAAAAGATCCAACTATATCTGATTGTCAAAACTAGCCAACTCATGCACCAAGGAAAGTGGCTCACCAGGAACGAAGTTTAGCAGAAGTTTCCCCATTTCATGGAGGAACTCAATGCAATGGAGGCCATTTATTTCTAAGGGGGGAGGAATGATCTAGGTGGATGTTGGTGGCCATCCTCCTCTTCCAATTGGACCCCCATCACTATCTCTTTCAATTTTTTAGTTTCCTTAATTGTAGCACACTTTACTATTTTTGGCAGTTTTTCAGGTCCTAAACATTCAGAGCCATTTTGAGGCCCTAAACGACATATTTTTGGGAAATCCAAGGAAAACATCAATTATGGATTGATGTTTGCAATTTGGAAGTTGTACTCCTCAGATGGATCTTTATAATGAGGTATTAATTGCATCAAATAGAGATCGTATGCCAAAGTTATGACCCCAAGAAGTTGGTGTACCAATTTACCCAAACGGAGCCCATAGTTTTGGTACTTCATCTCCCAGGGTTAGGTTTTCGGATGTTTAGGATTTTCTATTGTTTCTCAATAATAAATAGTCCTTCAAGCATCATTGTAACACATGTCGAAGGCATGTAGCTGCCACATCTCTTCTTAGAGATAAGATACCATCGCTCGAGCTATTTTATGTCCATCATGTTTGTAAGATTATTTCAGTATTTGATATTAATGAAATGAAGTGTTATTTATGTTTCATCTCTATATTTATGTTTATATTTGTAATTTTTTGTGTTCATGTTTAAGTTCAGATCAAATGTAAATAAATATTCTCAAACCCTAGAAACTTAGCACTCTGACTCAACACATACACTGACCTCTCTTTATTAAAAATAAAAAATTGTCATCACTCTCTATCATACATATCTCAAAACAATAACATATATTCTAAATAACACCATAGAAATCATAGTTTAACATGCAAACCCTCTTCTAACTTAGTAATCAAACTCTACTAAATTAATTCACTAACAAATCTACAACAACATGTGTAATACTTTCAACAAAACACCTCTATTCTATGCACTAAACAAACATTCAACAACATGCTCATCATACCTTCAGCATCTATAACATTTCTTTTACTCTCACATGCAACCTTTTACTCCTCATCAATTCAAGTTAAATAATAACTACAAGATATCTCACACAACATGACTTTCACATTATAAATACATAGAATCAAAGAAAATATATAAATTCAAGGCCAATCACCCCTGTAACACCATCATTATTAGTATCATTAGCTCAACAACATACATATTATTCCATATGATAAAGAAATTCTAAAGAAATGAAATTTTGTCATGAATTCAACCTAGCAGACATGGACATTACATGCCACTTTCAAACTCAAGCATAATTCATAGTATTAACTCATCACATGATCATCCCCACACCCACAACTTTGCTAACAAACATTGCCTCAACCATACACACCATAACCTCTTTCATTGCACTTGTTCTCAATATGCTCATTTGATTTCTAATTACATTGTTTGATATGCACACATCTTTTGGGCATCACACTTTACAAATTATACACCCATTTTTTAAGTAGTTAAGCCCATCAAACAATCACATGAACAAGGAATCTCATATTTATTGATAGTGGTATGATTGAGTCCATGATCTGAACCATCACAACTTATTCGCATGCCTTTAAACCATTGTATCATTGTGCAAGCATCAAATATGAAATGAGACAACTCCAATGCACTAATCCATATCACACAAAATTGATCAACATATACACATCACACATCGATCCAGGCTCAAGCTGCATTCATCAAATTCAACTCATAAGAATTTCACAACTTAGTCCTTCGCATCCAAACAATATTTGAATTGATATTTCTTCAGATCACATGACAAGAAATTATATTCATCAACTACATAAACACATATGATCTTACAGGTGCTCCAGGTCACACTTACTAGATCAATTCAATTAATGACCAAAAATACACTAGTTTAACTTGCACTTTCACCAACACAAGGGTATATGAGAATCTTCACTTATGTTAGATCAATTAGATTTATACATAAGCTTGATCATTTCAGAATAATACAAAACAATTCGTATCAATTATTTTCATAAAGATATCCCCACTAAACTGTGTTCAAAAGGTTAAATTTCAATCACTCTATGCAAGCTCAAAACCATGGTGACTGGGCAAGAACGCATTCCTTCAAACCTATGCTAGGACATAGAAGAAAAAGATACACAAGATATATATTTGATGTGTGTTGGTTCCATATTGAAATCCTTAAATTCACACACCAAATGTCCAATCATCTTGTGTATTTATAGCCTTGGAGGCTTGACTAAACCATGGGAAAACCCAATTGTAATATTTGATGGTATTCCAATCCAACTGTGGACCAATTTTACTAGATCAATCCAAAGATAAAATAATATTTAACTAGGATTCTTGGATGAAAATGAAATAATTCATTAATTATTAATGACCAATAGAATTCCATTAACACCATGCCTTTGTTAACGATTTCATTCACACTTGTTTGGAGATAGAATCAAGACCATATAATGTATACTCGGTCACTCAAACATTTACATTCATACCATAGGAAAATTTATTTGTTTGTGCTCGTGGTATTTCATTCTAGCACCTACAACAATTTGTACAAGCACTAAATGAGTAGCCTAGCACTAAACTGTGTAGGCATATAAAGGGAAGGGAGTAGCACTAGCCCATTGCTACACTGTGAACACTTTAAGACTATAACAATCCTTTAAACTTGGTAAAATCAACATTTCTCTACCTATAACTCTATTGCATGCTTCCACACTTCCTCGGGCACCTCTAGGATCTATGGACACTTTAAAAACACATCAGTAAACCTTCTTCAAGAACCAAAGCATCATCACAAGCCTACTAAGCCTCATGGGGGATTCACTGGGGGAGAAATACCATACCATCTGCATTCTTATTGGGGGATATATATTGAGGAAAAAATTACATAATATACTGATCATATAATAGGGAGTAGAGGGTTTTTATATGCTTTGTATAACAAATGGAGCTCAAAGCCTATGAGAAAATATAAAGGGGTATAAAAAATGTTAATTAAAAAATGGATATCTACAATATCTATTGAAAGTAGGGGTTTTTTAAATTGGTAAGGTGTATTGGATTCATATTGGTAGGGGGTTAAATAAAGTGATTTTTAAAGGCATTCTCCAATATGTAGTGAAATTAAGGGTATTGTTTAGTATTCCATGAACACACATGTTGTGTTATAGGTTCATTGAGTGAATTCATCGTGGTAAGCCCATTGACACCAATTCCAAGCTCAATTGGCTCCATGGTTGAAATCAATGCTAACACCATGCTGCCAACATTCTCCACCTTTGGCAGTAATGTCAACCTATAGTCACAAACATCTAACTGAATTCAGTCATCTCCAACCAATTGGACTCACTCTCTGCTAGTGGTTGTGACACTCTTCCTCTTTGACATCAATGGAAAAGGGTGTTCCATCCTCATTGAAATAACATACTCATGCCACTGGAAATACTAGTACTAATAGATTTGTTGAAGAAAACTTATTAGCTACCAACACATACAATCTAAGTATTAGGAATAAGGAAAATCATTGCCACATGTCAACTAACGTGTCTCTAGCCAACACCATGCTTTCCTTTCTCTTGCTTTTGTGAATATGCTCCCTATGAACATGTAATGGGGTTGTAAAACTCTTATCCACGCTACTATAAATACAGTTTTGTTGCTCTGTAATTAGCCTCCTTGCCACTTGTAAGATATAACTCAACATACCACTAACTCCATGCAACAAATGACCATAAGATAACAACGATGTTACATGGTTTCATAATGAGAGATACTGAGCTACATAATTAAGTATAATTCTACTATAATGACACCAAGGAGCCCATATATGATTGTGCCATGACTCATGATGATACTCTCCAATACTTAAAGACTCACTCTCCCATACATGATAGTCACAAATGTTATGCATGACTATTACCTTTACCCAATAACATCAACAATAATACATGGCCACAACATTGCACACATATGCACTTTACTAACATAAATATAGAATGCTTCTTTTATGCCTAGCTCAACCAAGGACTATCCAACCACCATGATAGTGAGATACAGCTAGAGGACATACTCTTCCACATATGTAAGCATATATAAAGATTCTATATGCAAGATATAATCATGGATCACTATTTGTATTCATACATCCCCATGTGCTCATTATACCTCAAATAGGAAGATTGATCCTACAAACTTGATTATGCATGAAAACACTCCTACACACCATGTTGCTACTACTACTTATCACCATCAATGCTTCACACAATGTATGTTTCTACCATGCGCTCACCTTGAGGCTATGCACCTCTCATTTAGTTCTTTTATCAAGTAGAAATGAATAGAAGTTGGGCCTTTCTCTACTTAGAATCTAAACTAGAAATTGTCTTTAGTCTCTTGTTTCTTCCTGAAATTTTCTTTAGTGCCTATACCTTATCTACAATTCTTATTCCTTTTTCTATTAGCTTTCCATTTTATTCTTATATAACTTTTCATGTTATTGAAGTGAATATGACTACATGTCCTGTATTTGTCATTTGAATCACACTCAAAATGTTGTGTTTTAACCTTCAACTAGTAACACATTAGTAGCATTTCCATTTTTTACATCAAGGTTGGATCTAACTTTTCCTATCACCTTTTTCGAAGCATTTTTTCCAAGAATAACATCACCTCCCTTAGTTTTATTGAAATATATAAGTCTTCTCTTATTTGTAGACATTTGATGGGAACATCCATCGTCTATGTACTAGTGATCATATTCTTCTAGTGCATACAGTACAATTTCACACTTCACTTGTTACTCTTCCTTTTTCTTCCATATTGTGGTATGATCATTACTAATGGAGGCATATTCCTCTCCCTTTTTTTTAGATTAATTATTATTTAGTTGTTTATTCTAAATAGGTTCCATCGATTGTATAAAATGTTTAAAAGAACTCATTGACTTTCTCCTACACTCCTTTGCCACATGTCCAAACTTGTGGCATGTATAGCATTTTATGTGACTAGAAAAGGGAACATAAGATTTTTGCCTCGTGTTCCTTTAATTTCCATATGATCTACACTTTATATCCTTATGACGAAATAAATTTCCTGAAAAAAAAAAAAAAAAAAAAATCCTTGAAAGAAACTTGTATACCTAGAAATTGATGATCTTCTTATGGAGAGGATATTTCCTTGACTACTTTCTTAAGAAAGCTTGAACAATTTTCTTCTACAATCAACTACAATGTGTCCAAAGTTGTGACATATAAATCACTCAATATCATCCATCAAGGGTGAAAATGAATTATTGTTCCTTCTTTGCATGTTTGTATTTTTTCCACACTCATCCCTGGAAGAAAAAGAAAAAGTGTGTTTCCTTGGTTGATGGTTCTCTTACCCACTTCCATTACTTCCTTTCTGAATCTTGTCATTACTTATTTCTTTACCAGGATTTTTAGAAGTTTCTTTATTACTCTTAGACTTCCTCCACATGCCTATGACTTGGATTCTATTTCATGAAAACCAAGGCCTGATTTAAAAGAAGGAGACCTTTGATTGCTGACAATATTGTCCAACATCTTGGTATTGTCTTGAAATATCAACTATTTTTCGTTTTCTTCTAATTTACTTCTTAATGTGACTACCTCTATTTCTAATTTCTCACAATCACTCCCTTTTTAGTTTAGCTCATTACTTATTACTTCTTCAACTTTTCTTGCCTCTTCCAAGAATGTTCTTAACTTCATAAATTCCTCTTTAAGGCCATTTTCTTGTTCTTCAAATATCTAAATTATATTCTTCTTCTATTCATTTGAAATGTTTAGATCAATATTCAATGAGATAATCTCAACTTCAAGTTCTTCACAATGTCTTTTCCTTTCGTTAAGCTATTCAGTCACAACTTCATTGGTTCTTTTAAATTCTTTTAGTTGTGCTTAAAGGACTATTATATTCTTCTCTGCTTCATCTACATGATGAACCCTATCTTCATATACCTGTAACTTCTCCTTAAGGATTTCAATCGTTTTCAAGGAAAAAACATTTTTATTCTAAGATAAAAATCATTATCTAACTTTTGTTCTTTTGAATCTATAATTCCATATGATATGGTGGAAAATAATTGATGGCCACACTCATATTTTGATAGGCTACAAGTATCTTCTTCAGATACACTGAATGTTTATTCATTAGGAAAAAAAAGCAAGATTAACTCTTAGCTTACCTAGTGAATGAATTTCTTTCTCATATTTGTCTCCTTCAAGGATGGCTTGAAGGTTATCCCATATATCCTTTGTACATTCATACTCCATAACATTCTCAAGTTCTAAATCAGACATGCTACAATAAATTTCATTTATTGCCTGATCATTCTTCTGCAATTATTGATTTCATGGGGGGTTTTCGGTATAGCCATTTCATAGTAAATGCCAAAAATATGATCCAAAATATATCAATATAGAATTAATCCTTTCTTTCCATAAGTGATAATTTTCATCATTGAGTAGACACATGCCTTGAATATCCATAGCTCATGACATGAATTTTTACACTATTGATTGTCATTGATCGACAATTGTTGATACTAACACTACATTTGATACATGACTTGCATAATCATTGTTATTCTTAATTGAATTTGTCTTCTGAGTAGTCTTCTTATTATGCTTCCTTTCCATAATCCCTTAGGTCTAGTTCCAGTTTTTAAAATAATTCCTTAAGGGCCTGGTCCAATACAAATTGTTAGAAATATGGGGGGGTGAATCATTATTTCATGTCAATTCAATTATTACCTAGGTTTTAATTTTCTTTATAGATCATTAAATATAACTTGATTAATCGATAGCACACATGTAAATGCAAATATCATGAGAAACTATATAAGAGCAACCATGAACATTATCAATCGTAAGCCAAGAGTTGCAACTTAAGAAGTAAACATTAACAAACACAAAAGAACACCATGAACCACACATAGACATCATATATTAGTTGGAAAACCAAGCAAATAAATACTAGTACTGTTATTGTTATCTTCACCTTCTTCTTATTAATGTGAAAATACTTCTTTTGCATCATACACTCACCCGCCACCAATGCACATGCCCCTACCTGCTAGAGGCCACCACCTACAATAGTTCCTTTGAATACAACTAGAAGGAATCCACCACTCCCTGATCAAGTTATCTGGCCACCTTTGAAAGGAAGCTATCACTCCCTTAGCAACTTTTCTGGTTACCACTGGAAGGAAGCCACTATTCCCTTAGTGATTTCTTTGGCTACAACCGGAAGGTAGCCACCACTCCCTTACTATAGGATCTAACCCTTAAACACTTGTGGACCTATTTTTAGAGTATTTGATACTAGATCCACCAACAATAAACTTAATCACTATAGGCCGTGTTTCACAATTTTTAGACTAGATCCACATATAACATTCTGGTCAAACTAAGTACAAAATAAACTAACTCAAACCACTCTCTACATAAACAAATTGTCACAAACCCTAGGAATATTCAATCAATATTCTAACCTACACAAACACTCTCTCATCATCAAAATCAACAACAAATCTCATTAATAACAATTACAAGGATCTTATCATCTCATACATCAAATCTGACATAATACAATTCTCCCGAATACATCATACTCTAATAGTCATAATAACATTAAATCAATGAAAATATATGCCCCAACAAAAATCCCCTACAACATTGTGAGAAATATAATAACCAAGTATTGGAGGACCAACGCTCTGTCAATACCTTGTCATCAATCTCTGCAATACATATTATGTTGTAAACCCTAGAAATATCAACCTCTCATACTTATCAATTCAATGACTCTCACATGAAACCTCTCATTACTCATCAATTCAATTTCACTCACAGCAACAAGATATCTCACAAAACATGACTTTCACATAATAAATACATATCATCAAAGACAATATATAAATTCAAGGCCAATAACCCCCACAACACCATAATTTTTAGTATCACTACCTTAGAAGAGTACATATTCTTCCATAATGATAAATTAATTGTAAAGCAATGAAACCATGGTGATGCATTTAGCCACGGTAGACATGAACATTATAGACCCCTTTCAAATTCAATCACAATTCATATAGTAAATGATCACATGATCATCCCTGCACTCATAACTATGTTTACAAACACTACCTCAACCATACGAACCATAACCTATGTCATCACACTTGTTGTCAACACAATCATTTGATATCTAATTACATTCTTCGATACACACACATTTTCTCGCCATCACACTTTATAAATGATACACCCATTTTCTAACTAGTCGTGCCCATCAAAAAATCACATAAACAAGGAATCTCAAATTTTTGGTGATGTGATGATCAAGACCATGATATGAATATCACAACCTCCTTTCACACCTTCAAACCATTGCATTGTTTCATAGGCATCATGTCTAAAGGAAGCCACTACTCCCTTACTAGAAGGAATCCACTACTCCCTTAGTAAGTTCTTTGGATACCACTAGAAGGAAGCCACCAGACCCTTACTAAAGGATCCAACCCTTAAACACTTGTGGAACGCTTTTAGAATATTTCATACTGGATCCGCCTACAACAAAGTCAAACATCATAGGCCATGTTTCACAATTTCTAGAATAGACCCACATACAACTTTCTGCTCAAAATAAGTACAAAATAAACTAACTCAAACCACTCTCTACATAAAAAAAATTGTCATAAGACTTAGCAATATTCAATCAATATTCTAATCCACACCAACACGTTGTCCTCATCAAAATCAACAACAAATCTCATTAATACCATTTACAAGGTTGTTAGCATATCGCACATCAAATATGGCATAATACAATTCTTCCCAATACATCATACTCTGACAGTCATAATAACATTACATCAATAAAAATATATGCCCCAAAAAACTTCCCCTAAAACAACATTGTGAATAATATAATAACCAAGTATTGGAGGACCAACATTATGTCAATTCCTTGCCATCAATCTTTGCAATACATATTATGTTGCAAACCATAGCAACATCAAATGCTTTGCTTGAAAATCAACAACATTCTCATTTTTTGTCCAACTATATACATGAAACAATTCACAATTACTAGCGGTATCACAAACCAATCTGCCCTTACCAGTAGCATATTATCATCATGCACATCAAGACATAAACCATCAAGTTGTTAAATCTTAGTAGCATACAACAACTCACTCAAACACATCAAAAAATTCTCTCACAACTTCAGTCAACTTAGCAAACACTAACTAAACATTCACCCATACTCTCATAAACAATAACATATATCAACACATTCACATCTAATTCAAAAAAAATTTCTCAAACCTTGACACCTCAACACTCTGACTCAACACATACATTGAACCCTCTTTGTTCAAAAGACAAATATGTCCTCACACTTTTTCATGCATATATTAGAACACCGACATATACAATGAATAAAACCATAGAAAACATACTCTAACAAGAAAACCATATGCTCATATAGTAATCAAACTCTGTCTAAGTAATTCACTAACAACTCTACAAAAACATCATTTGTAAATCCTCTCGGCAACACACCTCTGCTATATCCATTCAACAAACATTGATGAACATGCTCATCACACTTTCAACATATACAACATTATTTTGACTCTCACATGTAACCTCCCATTACTCACCAATTCAGTTTCACTCACAACAACAAGATATCTCACACAACATGAATTTCACATTATAAATACATATCATCAAAGACAATATATAAATTCAAGACCAATAACCCCCACTTTACCATCACTATTAGTATCATTGCCTTAGTAGCATACGTATTCTTCCATACTGATAAATCAATTATAAAGCAATGAAATTGTGGTCATGCATTTAGCCACAATAGACATGAACATTATAGGACCCTTTCAAATTCAACCAAAGTTCATATAGTAAATCATCACATGATCATCCCTGCACTCACAACTATGTTAGAAAACACTATCGAAATCATATGCACCATAACCTCTATCATCACACTTGTCAATGCACTCATTTGATTTATAATCACATTCTTCCATACACACACATTTTATCACCATCGCACTTTATAAATGACACACCAATTGTATGACTAGTCAAGCCCATCAAACAATCACTTAAACAAGGAATCTCAAATTTTTGGTGATATGATGATCAAGCCCATGATATGAACCATCACAACCTCTTTTTATACCTTCAAACCATTGCATGATTGCATATGCATCAGATTTGAAATGAGATAGCTCCAACACACTTATCTATATCACACAAAATCGATCCATAGATACACATCACACTTCGCTCAGGCTACATTCATCAAATTCAACCCATACGCATTTCACAACTCAATGCTTCGCATCCATTTAGTCTTCTAACCAATATTGCTTTAGATCACATGTCAAGAAATCAAATTGATCTACTATATAAATGAATAGGTGCTTACAGGTGCTTCAACTCAAACTTATTAGGCTAATTCAATTAATGATCGGAACTACATTGGCTTAATTCACACTTTCACCAACACAAGGGTATATCACTAGTGTTAGGTCAATCAAATTTATACACAATATTGATCGAGCCATGACAATAAAAAAAAATTCCTAACGATTATTCACAAAAAAAGATTCCCACTGACTCGAAGTTTAAATTCCAAACAGTCTATGTGAACACAAATGCATGGTGATAGAACCAGAACACATTCCTTCGAACATATTCTAGGACATAAACAAAAAAAATACAATATATATATTATATATATAATATATATAAATATATATATATATATATATTATATATATATATGATTTGCATTAGTTCCAAATCAAATTCCTAAAATGTGCACAGGTCCCTACCTGCTGGAGGCCAACACATGCAATAGTTTCTCTGACTATAATTGTAAGGAAGCCACCACTCCCTTACTGAAGGTTCCAAACCTTAAACACTTGCTGACCTCTTTGTATAATATTTCATACTAGATCCACCTACAATAAACTCAAACACGTTAGGCCATGTTTCATAATTTTTAAAGTGGACCCACATATAACTTTCTTCTCAAACTAAGTACAAAATCAACTAACTCAAACCTCTCTTTACATGAGAAATATGTCACAAGCCCTTGCAATATTCAATCAATATTCTAACCCATGCCAACACTCCCTCATCAAAATCAACAAAAAATCTCATTAATAACAATTACAAGGCTCTTATCATCTCACACATCAAATTTGACATAGTACAATTTTCCCGAATACATCATACTTTGACAATCATAATAACATTACACCAATAAAAACATATCCCCCAACAAAATTCCCATGCAACAACATTTTGAGAAATATAATAACCAAGTAATGGAGGACCAACACTCTATCAATAGTCTTTCATCAATATATGCAATACATATTATGTTGTAAATCCTAACAACATCAAACTCTTTGCTTGAAAATAAACAACACTCTCATTTTCAGTCCAACTATATACATAAATAGTTCACAATTACCAGTAATATCATAAACCAATCTCCCCTTACTAGCAGAATACTCTTATCATGCACATCAAGATATAAACCATCAAGTTTTGAAACCCTAACAACACACAACAACTCACTCAAACACACTAAAAACCTCTCTTGTAACTTCAATCAACTTAGCAAGCTCTAAGTTAACAATCACCCACAGTCTCATGAAGAATAATATATATCAACACATTTACATCTATTGCAAATAAATTTTCTCAAACCTTGACACCTCAACACTCTGACTCAACTCATACATTGAAATATCCTCGTTGAAAAGACAAATATGTCCTCACACTCTGCCATACATATCTTAAACCAAAAGCACATACTCTGAGTAAAACTATAGAAGGAATAATCTAACTTACAAACCCTTTTCTTATATAATAATCAAACTTTGTCAATTTAATTCCCTAAAAACTCTACAAAATCATCATATGTAAATCCTATGAGAAACACACCTATGATATATCCACTCAATAAACATTTATCAACATGCTCATCACACCTTCAACATCTACAAAATTATTTTAACTCTCACATGGAACCTCTCATTACTCATTAATTCAATTTTGCTCACAGCAACAAGATATCTCACACAACATAACTTTCACATTATAAATACATATCATCAAAGACAATATATAAATTCAAGGCCAATAACCCCCGTAACACCATCATTATTAGTATCATGACCTTAGCGGCATACATATTCTTCCATAATGATAAATCAATTCTAAAGTAATGAAATTATGGTCATGCATTTAGCCATGGTAGACATGAAGATTATAGTCCCCTTTCAAACTGAACTATAGTCCATATAGTAAATCATCACATGATCATCCCTGCACTCACAACTATGTTAGAAAACATTGCCTCAACCATACACACCATAACCTTTGTCATCGCACTTGTTGTCAACACGCTCATTTTATTTCTAGTCACATTCTTCCATATACACACATTTTCTCGCCATCACATTTTACAAATGATACACCCATTTTCTAACTAGTCAATCCCATCAAACAATCGCACAAACAAGGAATCCCAAATTTTTGGTAATGTGATTATCGATCCCACCATCTGAACCATCACAACCTATTTTTACAACTCCAATCGATTGCATCATTGCACAAGCATTTGATCTGAAATGAGATAGATTTGACACACTGATCCATATCACACAAAATTGACCCATAGATACACATCACACTTCGCTCAAGTTTCATTCATCAAATTCAACCCATAAGCATTTCACAGCTCAATACTTTGCATCAATGTAGTCTTCTAATATTTCTTGCTTTATATCACATGACAAGAAATAAAATTAATCTACTATATAAATTTGTAGCTGCTTACAGGTGCTTCAACTCACACTTAGTAGACCGATTCAATTAATGACCAGAACTACATTGGCTTAATTCACACTTTCACCAACACTAAGGGTATATCACTAGTCTTATGTCAATCAAATTTATACACAATATTTATCGAGCCATACCAATACAAAAAAATTCCTAACGATTATTCACAAACAAATATCCCATTGACCTATGTTAAAAAGTTTAAATTTCAACCAGTCTATGTGAAATGGTGACTGAACTAGAACACATTCCTTCAAAATTGTTCCATGACATAAGAAAAACAAATAGAAAATATATGCATTTGATGTGCATTAGTGCCAGATCAAAGTCCTCAAATGTGCACACCAAATGTTTCATCATCTTGTATATTTATAGCCTTGGAGGATTGACTAAACCATGGGAAAAAATGGTCTAAGATATTTGATGGTATTCCCAGCTAACCATGGACTTATTTGACTAAATCAATACATATATAAAATAATGTTTAACTATGATTCCTTGAAAATAATGCATTAATTCATTAACTTTTGATGACCAAAAAAAATACGCTAAATGCATTTTTTAATCATTGAATTCACACTTATTTGGAGATGAAATCGAGACCATACGATATAGATCCAATCACTCAAATATTCACATTCATACCACGAGAAAACTCCTTTCTTATATGTTCATGGTATTTCATTCTAGCACCTACAACAATCTACAGAGGCACTAATGAGTAGCCCGGAACTAAAATATGCAAACACACAATGGGAAGGGAGAAACAGTGGCCCAATTTTGCATTGTGAACATTATAAGATTGTAGCACTCCTTTAAACAAGGTAAAACCAACATTTCTCCACCCAAAACTTTTCCACATGCTTCCACACTTCCTCAGGCACCTCCAGGACCTATGCACACTTCAAAAACATGTAAGTAAAAGTTTGCCAAACACCAAAGCATCATTGCAATCATACTAAGTCTATTGACACCAATGCTGAAATCAACTAGCTCCAAGTTTGACATGAATGCCAACACCATGCTGCCAACAAAATTTGTTAATCTGCTAGTCTTTCTTCTTAATTTATTTTTTTACTCTATATTTTTGTCTATTTATTGGTCTCTCTTATTTTAGTTATTTGTTTATATCATTTTATATCTATTTTTGTTTCCTTGTATTATTTTGTTGTTCCATGTTTTTATCCATTTCTTCAAAATTCTTAGATGCATGAACAGACATACTTCATATGTTTATATTTAGAATAAAAATAGAGAAAACATGTTTAGAGTATCTTATTAATGATCTCTTTGGATTATTTCCAACATGAGTATTTAAAGGCATAAATATATTTCAATTCTAGGAACAGAAAACATACATTTCTAATGGAAAAATAAAGCCTCAATTCCTATAATCTAATAAAATTTGAGATAAATATAGTTTATGGAAGTTCTAATAAGGTAAATATCACATATTAAAAGAAACATATGATACAATAATGTGTTAAAAAATTCAATATCTAGTTAATATATGGGGAGAAAAATATCAATTACATATAACAATAAAATATGTATTGATCTAGCCCCAAGGGTTAGCTGAGTTGGTCAAAAACCGTGCCTCGCCATCGGGAGGTCACAGGGTCGAATCCAGTCGAAGCCCTTGGGGTCAGGTCTTGTAGTAGGACGAGGGGCGATTTAGCCTAGCTATCGCCCAGATTTTTCCGTGGACATAGCGATCACTCACTGACCAGAGTGCTCGTGAACTACATGCAATATATATATATATATATATATATATATATATATATATTATATATATATATGTATTGATCTATAAATCTCTATCATACTCTAAACATGAATGCATATAAAAGTTTCCTTAAAATAAAATAAAGTGAGAATAAGTATCTGATAACCGAAATTATTATTATTTAGATTAGAATAAATATGGTTAAATAAAATTGCTTTAGATTTTATTCTGTCTTTAACTCTCTCCATACATATATGGATGATGGTTGACATGAATATTGAAGGGCATAAATATATTTCAATCATAGGAACGAAAAACATGCATTGCTATTGGAAAAACAAAGCCTCAATTGCTATAATCCAATAAAAATGAATGCATACAAATGTTGGTTTAGAAATAAATAAAGTAATAAATAGATATTGGATAACAAAGTAATAGACATTGTTATTATTCATGTTGGAATACAAAATAGTGTTTTTCTCTATATATGGCATAGTTTGTACCATAAACTACATCAAAAACTAAAAATAGAAACAAGGGATATTGTGACTAATATATTTTTATTAAAGTTTCTCAATCTTTCTCTAGTTCAATTATTAAAATTTTAAATGTTATTATTTTGACCCTAAATTTCCTTTTAACATATGGAATTCTTTCATTTCAAAAGACCCAATAATCTAATTTTAGGGAACTTAAGAGGTATTATGTCATTAACATATTTTTATGAGGAAATTAATGAAATAATTATAATGATATAATATGATTCAACTTACAAATTAAAAAAATTATACCCAAGTAATGTCTTGGTTTCGATCCTTTGAAATGATATAAATATGACATTTTATATATTTAAATTCTTTGCATGGAAATGTTATCGCTATGCCTTATTTACACCATGAGGTAGACATAATAGGGAAATATTGAACACTTTTAAACGCTATTATTTTGTAATTAATAAGAACCAAGGTTGTTTGAGAATGAGCACCTAAAGGGGCTATGATACCACAAGGGCAAAATTTTGATAGGGTCTAAGGGAAGTTTACAAACATAGAATCATATCTCTCTTTTTCTACTTATCTTGTTATTAACCTTCAATCTATTGATTCTAGACTATAGTATAAATTGGAGATAAGATGAGTGGATGAAACCAACTCCTAGATATAGATCATCACCTTGTACATTCCTGCAAAATTTCTCCTATAGAAAAAAAAAACTTGGTTTAAAACTCTTACTTGTCATCTTTTAGCCATACAAAAAGGGGAAAAAAATCAAATGGAAAGAGAGAGTTTATTCATGGAGAAGATAAAAGAGATGAAAATGTAGACTTTTCTTGGAAAATGAAGTCTATCATACTATGTTATGAAATATCCAAACAATGCAACCATTATAACCTTGAGAGAAACCAAGAAATAAGAAAAAAACCTATTGGATTTAATGGATGGTAACTTGGAAAATTATATTTCCACACTCAATACCAGTGGAGGGAGGGAATTTTGAGGTATTATTGAGTAGAGAAGGAAAAACTCTCCTTGTTGTTTTTCAAGAAGGTATTGTGCTACCAAATAGTTATCGTCATTACAAGAACTCAATAGTGGATACATGGTCAATAATCTTATTTCTCTGAGATAGAAATATTACCCTAAAGATTATGCATTTATCTTCAACATAGTGGTGCCAAAGTGTATTTTGTGGGTGGTTTCTATAGAGCACTATGTATGGTTGGGTGGAAACTTTCTCTGCCTCAATCAATTGTTTTATATTTAGTGTTTAAAGTAGATTTGCTCTTCATCTTTCTCTATATGTTTCTCATTTTTTTTGTTGGAATAACTATTATACATGTGAATCTTGTAGAATCTATTGTTCCATGTGTTTATTATTATGATTTGAATACCAAAAGAATGAATTTAGGCAAAGTAATTATATCCCATAGCAAAGTTTTTGTCTGTTGATTACCTATATAGATGAGTTGGTTATATTTATTTATTATTATGATTTGGATACTCTTCAGATCTCTTCGCAGATCCGTCTCTTCAGATCTCTTCGCAGATCTCTTCGGTGGGTAACGTGTGGAGGACACAGCTGCTGTTCCAGCATTTTTAGGGTTTGCGTTCAAATATCTGCGGTTGTTCCAGCATTCTTCTCACATCTGCAGTTTGGGTTTGGGTTTGGGTTTGGCTTTCTATCTTCGTAAAATATGGCTCCGAGCTTCGCAAAAATAACTGGTGACTCATCCGTCTCTGGAGGGCAATCTCCTGCCCATATCGTGAGTGAAGCCCTAGCTCCCACTATCCAAGTGGTCCAGGACTCACTCGATGAAGCTTTGAAGTTCTCCGAAAGTGCCCTAATTTGCCGGTTCAATGGTTTTTGGCCGCGGCTGATAGCACTTCACAATTGGATCTCGGAGGTATGGAAGCCTTTCATTTCTGATGAAATTAATATCTACCCCTGTGCTAGAGGTTTCTTTATAGTAGATTTTGAAAATCCTGAAAGCAAACAATGTATTCTAGATTCTGACCCTTGGTTTTGGGAAAAATCAGGCCTATTCATGAAGCCATGGAGCCCATCATTCAATCCCTCTACAGCAGTGATAACCTCAGCACCAGTTTTGGTGAGATAGCCAAGCCTACCCTTGCATCTCTGGAATCTCTCCTCGCTAAAAGCCATCGGAAATGCAATTGGGAAATTTTACTGCAGGTGCCCAGAAACAGAGGAATATGCCAGAACCACCTATGCACGCATCTGTGTGGAAATGGATTTCAGTGCCGGATTCCCAGCTGAAATAAACCTAACAAGTAAAGACTATGTGTGGAACTAGAAGCTTGATTATGAAAGTGTCCTCTTCAGATGACGATCGTGCTTTGAGACGGGGCATCTAGCCAAAAATTGCCCAAAAGCATCTGAGAAAAATTTTGGTAGAAAAAACCACCACAGATCTACATGGTGGGAAGGAGCACAAAAAGAACACTACACTTTCATCAAAGAAGAATATTCTAGAGAAAACTCTGAGTCACAAGAAATCAAGGAAGAAGGAAACAACTCTCAAAGCAATCAAGGAGAAAGCCCGCCCCAACAAATCCACAGTTATGAGGATTTGAATACCGCAGAAAATAAATCTTCATTTAACAGCAAAGCAGATCTCCTAAACCAAACTTCTCCGACCATAGATCGCGAAGCTCAGACACCAATGTCCCAAGAACCAGAAGAGATGAAGGAGATGCAAGACAAAGGAAGTTGGAAGACCGTAGAGAAAAGAAACAAAGCTACAACACCAATCTCGCCCAGAAAGACGAGGAGCCAGACAAGTAAAAACTAAGAAAATTGTAGGTCCGATAGACCAATTTGGTCTCAGTGGACGTTAATCATCATCATCATCATCATCATCATCATCATCATGAAGAACAACAGTAAGTGTTCTAATCCTTCCACCTTGCAACTTCAGCTTGAATTTCCTGTGTCCAATGATTCTAGCCTTCTTGTCATCCCCTAATAAGACATCACCACCATCATATTTCTCGTACTCACATAACCACTCCTTATGGGGAGTGAAGTGAAAGGATGAACCTAAGTCAATCAACCATGCCTCATGATCTCCATGTGCACTTGAAGAGGAAGGAGAGTACACATCTCCACCTTCATCTGAGGTGGTTTTCACCTCTGCAATAGGAGCATCGTCAGATTCCTTTCTTTCCCAAGAGATTTATATCTACAGTCCTTTTTGTAGTGCCCTTCTTTTCCACATTTCTAGCACACCTTTATATGTTTTCCTGGATATTTAGATCTCCCTCTAGATTTATATCTCCCACTCGAGCACTTATTTTTGTTTATGTTCTAGCACTATCCTCGTATATTCTGGCTCTCCATATTTTTTCCATCTCATCTACTTTGACAACAAGGATGGGACTATTTAATCAAACTTCAAGGTGGGTGTATTGCTACCTATTGCAACAACCTGACTATCCCACAAATATGGTAGAGAACATAACAAACTGTTGCACTTATCTTCATCTGAAATTTTTATATTATCGGATAAAAATTGGCTTACCACAATATTGAAGGCATTCAAATGCTCTATTATTGAGTCTTCATCATTCGTCGTCGGGTTATACATCTTTTTCCAAAGGAACAATTTGTTCACGAGAGACTTATATTGGTACAAAGTTCCTAAATTGTCCCACAAATACTTTGTCATAGCTTCCCCTGATACATTCAACAATACTAAATTTGAAATACTCAACCATATTGTGTTATTTTCCCTCCAATCCAAGTTGACCTAGTCTTCTACTAACATTTCCATTGGTTTAGTACCTAGGTCTACCATGATCCACTGATTTTAATCCACCAACATATACTCCATCTTGAGCTTCCACAACTCAAAACATTGACCATTGAATTTCTTGATCTCTATCTTTCCATTTTTCTCCATCTTCTTTTACCACAAGAATCGATCCTACAAATCTCCCACTAAACAGGGTCTACCATAGGCCCAAACAAAAACAGTTAGTAGTGAAGGTGTCCCCTTGAAGCCAAAATGTCTCTGATACCAAATGTAGGTTTTAATACTATAAAAAATTACCTACAAATGAATTCTTTATATATAAATAAACAATGGCGAGAACAAAGAACGAATATACATAGGGATTTTCCCCTAGATCCCAAAACTAGGACTACTAGATTGATTTTACATTATATTCCTTTCAATGTTGTAATACATATATACATGTCGAAGCATTCATAAACCCCAATCCATTAACCTTGGATTAGAAAATAAACATAGTTCCCTTGAGTGGGTCTACAAAATACCAAGGGCATAAAACCATCATGTCCAAAATCATGTGCAAAACCCATGCACAAAATCATGGGTGGGTCTGCCCACCATATTTGGGTCTACCCCCCATCCTTGGGTCTCCACAACTATTATTGGGTCTGCATAAAAATAAATAAATAAATCTTTGGGCATTGCCACGCACCCTGTGCAGGGGAGCTACCTCCCTCTTACAAACCTCGCGATAAGGGGGTTGTCGCCCCCCCTGTGACCCCCTGTTGTGCCTAGTGCAATGTACAATGCATGCCAATAGTCATGGAAAGTATATAACACACACCTAACATACTTAGGATTTATCGTATATCCCACCAAGGGATTCATAGGTGTGAACCCTCATGAATACAACCAATATTTACTGCAATCAGCACCAGATCACTAGGCCCTAAATAAGCATGGATGCCTCTGGATATGTCCACCTAAACCGTGAGGAATTTTTTCATCTCAACCTCTCATATTTATCATGTATCCAGCTATTACTGGTCAAGGGATCCCTAGGCCTATGAGGTCCCCACCCTTTGGGCTTTACTGTGTATCTTGCTATTACTGGTCAAGGGTTTCCTAGGCCCAATCAAAGGTATTCATCACTGATATTTACTGTGTATCCTGCCATTCACAGGTCAAGAAATTTCTAGGCATAATCAAGGGTATTCACCACTAAGATTTACTGTGTATCCCATCATTCACTCGTCAAGGAATTCACAACCAGGCTTTACCATGTATCCCATCCTGGGATTCCTAGGCCTTGTGAATAATCCTGAGACCACCCCACTTAGCTTTGAATCCATCCAACAATCCATCCTGACTAAATACAAGAGAACCCACCACACCATGGCTATCCATAAATAGTAAGGCAAGGCTGAAGAACACTATCACACCTGGAAAAACCCATTCCAATAATAGCAAGAGAACCAATAACACACATGCATGTACCATGCATACCACATATGGAAAAAAAATCACACATGAAAATTGATACCTACAAGTAATCTCATTGTATTTTCTTGATCATGCTCTTCCTTTATTGATATTTACTTCCCTATGCTTTATTTGTCCTTCCTTTTCTTTTCTTAATCCAATGAAAGAATGCTCCAAGAATTCTCTGTGACCAAGAGTATGAGAGAGAGAGTAGAGAGAGATAGATCTAAAACTAAACTGACAAAAGGTACCAACGGATCCTTAGAATCCTTTTTATTAACGAGGCCTCTATTTTCTTCAATTTTCCATTATTTTTCTTCATTTTCCTCCTCAAATGAAACCGGTGACCTTTCACCTTACTTTTGTCCTAATTTCCATTATGATCATTAATAAAATTTTAGTTTATGACACTTTTCCTTTCCAAAGCCTTTGCCATTGGCAATTTCCTTAGCCATAATAAACCAATGAATTCCCACACTAGAATTTTTTTCCCAACATTTAGCTTGGTATAAGTGTCCCATGACCTTGGATATTATTTTTCCTTTAGTAACTTTGTTACATGGATTTTTGACCAGGGTTGTTACATTGGTCTTTCATGAAGACTGACTCTACCCTTTCCGTTAATCCTAGCCATCCAAAAGTAACATTGTTCCCTATATCCTTTTCCTTTAGAGACAAGAATTTACTCATCCCTACTCATGTGCTTGGAACAACCACTATCCATATACCATCTATTTTCTTAACCATGTGCAGAAAAAGTGAGTTAACACTCTATAATTTTCTTAGTCTTATGTTTCCAACTTTTCTTGTCTTTTGGAAAGGCTGAATGCCAAGGAAACTAAGATTTAGAAGAAAACTCAAACTTGCTTTTCCATACTATATCCTTCTTCCCAAAATTATTACATTTGAAGAATTCAACATCATCCATCAAGCGGGGAAAAGGGATCCTGTTCCTGGGAAGATAGTTCTGAGACATAAAATTCTGATCATTTTTGTGTCTTAAATTTTCATCTTGTTTAACTTTAATTCTTTTGCAATTAATACCTTTATGTACAAAGATATAGAATTTATAGCAATGATGAGAAAACAAATTTTGGTACCTAAAATTTGAGAGACTACAAGTTTTGGTCAGTTGCGGGTACCTCTGTTTTCTTGCTTATTGGTTCATTTTTCTCTTATGTGAGTCCTTTAAGAAGTTAAAAATCATTTTCCAATGTTTGGACATGGCTTGATTTTTTTTCCTTTGTAACACTATAAAATCATACACAAATTTGTACAATTTGAAATATGCTCAAAGTCGTCCAGTAGAACGTACAAGTGAATATTTTCCAGCTGAAGACATTAAGAAGTTCAAAAAAATTCAATTTTCCTAAGGTCTAATGTATAAAATTGAACTGAAAATTGACGACTATGTGGATTTCCCTTCGATAGTTGTGTGACAGTGTGACATTTCCTTCAAAAGTCATGTATTCAAAGAAATGGATGACTCAACAAATTCGGGACCACTTCCCACACTTAGAAGATGAGTCCCCAACAGGTTTCAGTAAAGGACAATTGAATTTGATTCTCCCTAAAGATATGCAACCCTCAAAGGAATCCTCTTGTCCTACCCATAATTTATTTTCATTCATGAACCAAGAGAGGGAAGAGAGATTCAAAAAATTATATATAAATAGGCCATGGGAAAACCAAAGAGAGGACAATGTTATGCATGCCAAATTTCTATTAGAGCAATGCTTTGTTTCATTATTGAAGCAAAATAAATACAACACTATTTTATTGGCGAAGTTTCTTCTTAGCAATCCATCACTCTAGTGTGGAGAGGATTTCACTATTGAGAGAGCCTTGATACCTCTTTGATAGAGGAGAAGCTTGCAAAGAGAGTGAGGAAAAGAACCTCCTTGTTGAGGATTTTTGACCACCATAGTTCAAAGCATTCTATTCAAGTGTTTGGTATTCTTCTATTTGTATTTATCTTCTACCACCAACAATTAATAAAGGGAGCCATTTTCCCTAATTATGTTGACTTTTTTGCTTCATTAAGAATTATTTTTGTGTTTATCTCTTTGTTTTAGTTTATTTTTGTATATGAATTGTCTTCACCATTTGCAATGCTTTGTTTCTTCATATTTTTCCGCTGACAACAACCAAAATTCTTGTATTTCTTTGCAGGGAAAAACCAACTATTAAGAAGGTGTCCTTTGGCACCCCATTACTACAAAAACACTACTATGTTGGGTGCCGGATCCCCCAAGGTAATTTTTGGGGCTTAAAGACCAAATTTTGACCATATCTGATGTAAAGACTCCACGATTTGTGGGTGTGGAGTGCAAAGCTGTAATTGAGTCATTAGGTTGTATGCCCTTACTTTTGTAATGTAATGTCGGCTTGAAAGTTCTACCCATGGTTTTCGGACCATGGGATTATATAAATAGAGCGAGGCTCTAAGTTGTAAAGAGACATCTAAGAAAGAATCTAATTTAAGAGAATGATGAAGAATTGAGTCTTAGTTGAAGCGTCAAGTCATGTTTTTGGGTCGTAGAGTAGGAGAAGGCTCTGCAGCTAAGTGTGCAGAGGCCTAGTAGTCCGCAGCTAAGTGCACAGACCCTTGCAGCTGAGTGCGCAAGGTAGGTTGAGTATGTAACTAGTCGAAGTATTAATAAAGAGAAGTTTTACATCATTTCTGTGTATCTTTTTCTGGTTTTGTGCACTGAATGTATTGGGTATAAATTCCATTTCTGTTGTTTCTATGATGCACGAACTTATATGAATGTGTTGATAAAGTGAATATAAGGTAAAGTATCTATTTACGCAAATATAACTAACTTTTATAAGAAGATAAGTAAGATCTGCGATGTAACTTGGGGAATAGCGCAGATCATTTCTTTAGCAGCGCAAAAGCACCTCAACCCCTGGTTAGGGTTGTGCGAAGGTGAGTATAATAGAGTGTGAAGGCCTCACAAGTCAGGATAATGCGTGAAGTGACCTACGTGAGGGTATTCACAGTTTGACTAAATCGACCCCTTAGACATCTCAAGAGTGTGGAAACTTGGTTCTAGCATCCCCCCATACTGCTTCGGGTGAGACCTCAGTCCGCGCTTTGTGGGATGTTGTCGAAAGGGCCATTAGTACAGGAATTCGTTTGGCTAAATAACTCTAAACTTGAGTCAGGCCCCCTCAAGCCAACAATTGTTTCCGTTGCCAAGACTGGAATCTGCATAGAGATGTCTAATGTCATATCATTGGAATCCAACTAAAAAGGAAATTGAAGGTTGGTTGGACAGAGAATTCACGAGTTCATGGTGAAGGAGAATAGGAATCCACGACTATCAAAGAAAGAGTGGTTAGACTGCTACCTGCATACAGAGATCCACGAAATTTTCTTCTCATCTTTCCCTATTGAGTTGTACAAGTGGATTGTGAAGCTAGAAAATAGCCAAGGAAGGTGGAAACTCGACAATCCTATTGTGTGGACCCCAGAGTTGGTGCGCCGATTGGAAGCATCGGAGGATAAGATCACAGGCGCTGTTGATCACTGGCTCGATCAAATTATAGGAGGATTCATTAGTGAGTTTGCGGTAGATACTTTAGTCAGCTATAGTGAGGCAGAGCGATGCTTTCTCAAGGGACAAGAAGGTAAGTACGAAAAGTCTTTGAATAAATGGATTAAAATGTTATTATGTGAAAAGAGGACTATGCAATTACCTTGATGTCTAGAGCTACGTGAAGTGGAAAAACCTATAGAAACGAAGGAAGTAAGGGACCAAAGAATAGCCCTTTGATTTCACCTCCGTGAAGGGACGAGGAAGAGCTTGTGAAGGTCTCGCCATGTAGTGTGATCAATTTTATAAGGAAGAGGATTCCACGCATACTAGCCCCACCCACAACACCACCAACTTCATCGCCTTCACCTCCATCTTCACCCATACCACCTCCACCACCACTGCGAGTCAATATGGCAAGCGCGATAAAATTGCCTGTGTTCAAGGGAGTAAAAAAATGAAGATCTGGACCAATTTTGGTTCGTGATAAGAACCGCATTAGAAGCGCAGAGAGTTATATATGATAATATAAAGAAAGAAACACTGGTCAACACTCTGCAGGATCGCATACTGACCTGATATATTAAGAATTCTAGTGACAATCTGAATGCGGGGATCGTGGATATCCAAATTGTGATGAACAGAGAATTTAGCAGGCCAAATTCAGAGGTGTAGTCAATCATTAGATTCAAAGAGATCACAATGCTACTAGGTGATACTCCTTGGGAGCTAGATTAGAGGCTAAAGTGCACGATTCACGAAGCTAATAGGACTTTGACAGATGGACAACACTGTGAATGGTTTGTAGCATTGCTAACACCGCATTTGAGGAACGCGCTGTCACAAAAGAGGTTAACAACTCAGGAAAAGCCCTTGGAGATTGTGATGAGGTTGCATGAAACCCTGATATAGGATCCTAACTTGGGAGTTCAGAAGATCCACACGCAATTGAAAAACTTATGCCTTGAGATGCAGAGTTTGAAACAAGACAGGATAGCCCGACCAGAAGTTTGCAAAGAGGTAAGGTGCATAAAATGCAAGGGTCAGGGTCATGACAAGAACCAATGCCCAGTATTCACAAATTACCTTGTGGGAGGAGGACCGATGTTTTTAAGACCAGAGGCATAAGTAGGACCTAGCACGGTGCCTACTTTTGGTGCGTGATTGGTCAAATAGGAGGAAAGCATGCTATGGACAACTGCCATTTGTTATAAAAGTACACACAGAATTTGCAACAGTTGTTCTATAATTTTTGTAGATCGGTTGGACATGATGAGTGCACTAGTAGAAACTATGAGTTGATGATGGATATAAGGTTTAGGCCAAATCGCGTCCCCTTGACCAGAATGTAGGAGTGGCATGAACTAGATTTTGGGTGCGCGGGCGAGGCTGAGGTGCAAGAGGACCTGGAAGAGGTCGCGGACAGCTGATATGCTACAATTGTGGAAGGCCAAGACATTATTCCCGTGATTGTATGAATCCAACGCGTCCATCATGTCTATATTGTACCTTGTTTGATCATGATACAAAGGATTGTCCTACGTTGATAGCTAGGATACGCAACAAGGGAGTGCTACCACCTCCATCGACTTAAAATCTGCAGATGATGAGGTCTGAGCCACATGAGGAAGATACAAATGTGAACATTGTGCTCCGAAGTGGAATCATGATGGGAGATGATAAAGGAAAACAACCCAAATATAGTACTTGGGTTTGCAAGGCTCCGATGAAAGAAGTAGTGTTTGATTTGGAGCGCGCTAAGGAAACCCTCATGGAAGCTAAGAAGAGCTTCATTGATGCCTCCAATTCAGGAAGCAAGAACGGACCAGATTCAGAAATGGACTCATCTATGCACACGACATTCCTAGAAACATGCGTGAAGCTACTACGCAACAGTAAGGTTGTCAAAGGATTGCAGGAGGTCATTAATAGATGCACTGGGACCACGCCAGGAGAATCATGTGTAGTCCGGAAGATTGGAAAGCATGCGATAGGGATGGCAAGAGAAATGAGGTTAACCACATATATTGGAGAATATGAGATGGACTAGGTAATTCTGGATTTAGGATCGGATGTGAACTTTCTGCCGAAGAAAAAATGAGAGCGCATGGGAAGGCCTATGCTACAATGGTCTCCTATCCAGCTGTGAATGGCAAACCAGCAATAGATAATACCTATGGGGAGATTGCAGGGGATCACTGTGGATATTGAAGGAGTGAGCGCACTAGCAGAATTTGAAGTAATAGAGATTGTTGATGATAGCAATTCATACCCCATGCTCTTAGGAATCGATTGAGCCACTGACATGAACGACATGATTAATTTGAAGAAGCGCAAGATGATTTTTGAGAAGAAGTCTCTGCACGTAGTGACTAGGAGTAGTGTTAGGTCTTTTAGTGACTCCACTCAGTCAAAACCTCCCTCCATTGCTAGGAGGAGTGCTAGGTCTATTTTCATTTAGGCGCAAAAGACACCACACAATTACCATTATATTATCTTCCTTTATCAGAGCAAATTTTCTTGGAACTCCTCCTCGTCAAAGTACCCCATTCACTACCCCTCAGGGGACCCCTCACACTACCCCTCAGGGGAACCCTCATGCTACCCGTCAAGGGATCTCCCACAACTCCCCTCTAGGGAGTCCATGCAGTCCTCACAAGGGTAACCATCCTCATCATGGAACCCCTCTACATATAGCTATTGAAAATCATTTCGCAATGGTGGAAAACTTGCAAGTCCCATTTTTAGCTTCCTTAAACCTTCTTGATTTAAGCAAGCTAACCAATGACCCTATTGCGCATGACTAGAGTTGGCCACCCATGCCCACCAAGCTCCCTTTGGAAATTCAAAAATTCAAAAGGAGGCAAGGAGAATACCTAGGAAATCATGTCATGACATTTCACCTTTGGTGCTCATCCAATAGTATCACGTATGATACTATTCGATTACGATTGTTTCAACACACTCTTATAGCGCCTCGAACAAAATGTTATATTGACCAACCTTTTGTGTCACATGAGAGCTTTAGTTCCCTAGCCACATCATTACTAACATTCTTCTAGCTACCAGTTCTTAAGGATTCGGGTCTGGAACTCCTTACCCATTTCAAATAAACACCTACTATACACATATTAGATCACATTCATGAATAGAATAAACATCGTAGCTTGTGCAAAGCACATTTGAAAGAGAAATTCATCCTTGACCTATTTTTGAGATCTCTCATGTTGGAAATCTCAAAAGATGTGGCGAATTCATCTCCAAAAAAATGAGGAAGAGGCCACTAGCAAAGCTCAACAATTATAACTTATATACACAAATTCTAGATACCTCTACCATGTTCTTCCACATGTCCCATGTTTGCAAAATTTTAAATAGAGACACCAGGTGCATCCAATGATGTCAACTGATTTATTCAAACAATATCCAAAACCCAACCCAGCAACACCTTTCAGTACCCTGGATACGATTACAGTGGCCAACCATTCGATGCCATAGCACCGCCATACCACATAGGATATTACCCTAGTCAACCTATGCCTATGCAAGTCAACCAATATCAGCCCACATAGAGTGGTCAATACCCTCCCACACCAGGTGGCACCTACCCCCTAGGAATGTGGAAGCAATTCCTCCTTCCCAAAACTAATATTCTAGTTAGGGACAAGGGAGCCAATATTTCTCTTTCCCACACCTCAAAAAAATATTTTATCATCACAACCTAATGCACAGGTTAATCTAGTGCAACGTTCTCTTGCTCAATAATAGCAATCGGTTGAATAGCTGAACACAACTAACCCACCTAACGTTGCTAAGAAAAAACCAAAGAGCAAGCCAAAAGGAGAGCCTAGCCAAGGGGGTAGCAATCAACAACAACCTTTGTGGGCACGAACTGGGGGAATCCCCAACTGGAACCAAAATCAGGGACCAACCAAGAACAACCCACAAAGGAAAAAAAATAACACGAGTATATGGACTAATCACACTTATGCCATATGTGGTGAATATGCTTATTACATCCATCACTATCCTCAACTCCATGAGTTGAAAAGGATGAAAGACAATGGGGAGCAAGGCGGGCAAATCCAAAAATCTGTAGTGATGAAACATCCCTTCCCCCATCAAGGAGTAGTAAATACCCAAAAGGAACACTCCCAACAACACCATTAGAACCCTCTTGGAGGAAGTTCCCAAAGTGCCTCAAATTGCGACATTTACATGGTAGGGGAAGATATTCTCTTGCAAACGTGCAACCGGGAGTATAGATATCCACTAGAAATCAACCCTTCAACATCAAATACTACAGCACCTACAACACCTTTGAAAATCCCTCAATATGCCATGGAACCCATCCAAAAGATGGTTAAAGGTCATTTATGATGAGTTGGAAAGAACTCAAAGGATGCTCAAAACTAAATCATAGTCAATGACTTAGCTAAAACACCTTCAGCTATGTCAGCATTGGAAGTTTTACAATCATTCCCAAACCAACAGAAAGCATTACTTTCCAAATTAGGAGAAATCAATCATGATGATTCTCATTTAATTGTCTTTGACCTAGACAAAGCCACCCCACACCTACCATTAACCATTGTTTTTCAAATTCCAGACTCAATCCAGAATATCTCCATCCACAATTGCATAGTCGACTAGGGGGCATCCACATGTACTATGTCCAAAAAAAATTGGCAAAAATGTGGATCTCTATAACTCAAACCATCTGACATCACTCTTAGAGCATACGATGGGTGCCCTTATGTTCCCGTAGGCCTATACCAAGGCATTCCAATACAACTAGTTGATAAAATTGTGCTCATAGACATCAAAGTATTGGATGCACAATTGTATTGTAATATCATTCTTGGCCGAAGTTATATATAATATGAAATGTTAGCAATAGCATCTTCCGTATTTAAGGTAATGATGTTTCTCCATGACAAGAAAATTATTACAATTTACCAACTCACATACTATGAGAAGAAGACATTAATTGCATTTGATGGTGTGCTACCTTTTGTTAGATCTTCTCCTGAATTGGTCACAACTTACACTGAATTCAACCCCAGATATTTTAAGCCATCAAAACTCCTCAGGACATTCCCAGGAGACCCACCTATGATAAAGGATACCTCTCAAGCCATAAGAGCCACGGTGTGCATGATGAGTTCATAAAACACCCATCAAGATCAAGAACTAGTTCTATATACCAACAACAATGTTGTTCCCGATCCTTCATTCTTACCATACACTTTCACCCGAACACCCTTCTTATTCCCTCCACCTGGTTTTATCTTGCACCTAGTTATCACAACACTCTCATTGCCCAATATGGCTATGGCGATACTGGTATGGTATCTGGCCCCTCAGGCCATGTTGGTAAAATCAAGTATCACCTCAACAAGTTTCATTCTTTTAGCCCCTCCTCCAGATAACACCCCACAACAAGCAATGCCTACCTCGACACCAATTGATGCTAGAAAAAGGGATAACGAAAAGGGGAAGAGGATGGAAGCTTCAAACACTTCCTCCTCTAGGGTACCTCCACCATGTGCTCTGTGTGAAGTAGTTGGGCACCCTACCAATATGTGCCTCGAGTTAGATGAGTTAAAATCTCTTTTGCATGCCCCAAAATCACTGGTGAATCCTCCTCCCCCTATAGGATAAAATACCACATCGATGTGCTATAAGACATTGCACACCAATAATGCATATGCCATATGCACGGAATACAATAATTGCACTCATCATTTCCCCAAAATCCCTCGATATTGATATACATTAGGTGCACTCCCCCAAGCCAATACCGTGACCCCAACACTACCATCCACCCCAATGGAAGATGATGGGTCTAAATCCATTTTTCATGTCACTATGGAAGAATCTTCATGTTCATATCCCTCTTCTGGTCCTTCAACCTCCCACCATGCATGAAGTAAAACATAATTAGTGACACCCCAACATACCTTCATGTGTGATTTATGCGATGAACAAGATTATTTAATAAACCAATGTCTTGAGTTATGGGCATTTAGGAGGTATTACCCTGACCTCCACATCAACCTAGGAAATAGACCCATATGCAGGCACCATAGTTTCCACATTTGTGTAGGAAACCATCATATTTGGTGTTTAGAACACCTTTCCGAATTCCACAAACTACTAGGTTTCATGCATCGATTCATTGTTGATAACTCTAATCTAGTTGAACTAGATACCCAATCTCTAGATAACACCACCCTAGTGGGGGATGAAGGATCCAGGTCCACCCTGTGCATATTCAAGGAAAAAAACCCACGTAATACAAAGTTAGGTATCCATCAATGTTTCAAACCCCACCACTATTGGTCTAGATCTAGAAGAATGACAAAATGACCTCACACCACTTTCTCAAAATCACCCCACGCATGTGCCCTATGCGATAGACCCAAACACCCATCAATCAATTTTGGGAATTGGGCAATATTAAAGTCATATTTCTCTTGGTGGACCATACTTCATGACTTAACTACACTAGACATTCATTCCATCAATGTGACATCTTCTCTCAAGCACACCATACGTGGAACTGTTAGTACCTTCCAAATTTTTGAGTAGTGAGAGTAGCATTGAGACAACCTCACATTGGGAACACACCTCATGCTAATACTAACATCCAGAGGTTCTCAACACCTAAGATTTCCCCACCTAATGAAACCAACCATAAGTCATTATCTCACACTATGGATGATATTGGCACCCATACCATTTATAGTGTTAGCACTAGTTCCATGTGTAGTTGATTAGGTGCTCAATATTTAGCTCAAAAATAAAAGTTCATAGAATTGATTGAAACCTAAACGACCATGTCTGTCTCAGTGAAACAATCCCAATGAAACTCATTTCACTGAAAACAAATTTCGTATGAGGAAGATATCACGTTCTATCCGTTTTGTCAAATAGTGGAATGTTTAAAAAAAAATGTACATTCAATGAAAAATCAACAGTTGTTACAAGTCTATTTTTGCACATCACTCCTGACATTCAGATTAGTACTTTTAGGGCTCATCAAACCCTAATTTAGTTGTGACATGCCTTAGAGAATTCAACTCATTGAATGCCTCCTTCTATGTAAGTTTCATGGCCTGAAGCCTTCTTGAAATGTCTCCTTGGGACACCAATGTAGCTCAAGCCTTGAGACATTGCCCTGCAGAGCAGGCAGGTCCATTGTAGCCTACACTGTAGTTCACTTAAGCCCTCTTTACCCTATGCTGGGTAAGATTGAGTAAAATTTTCATAGGGTTCTGGGAATATTCCTTCATTCTAGATGATTCTAGAAGGTTCCCATCTCTTATCTACTCCTATGAGCTCAAAATTGGATAGGCTAAGGATCCATTAACCTCTTATCCTCTCATCCCTTGCTCCATGGAAACTAATTCAAAGATTGGAAATCCCTTCAATACCCTCATTTATGAAAAAAACACCTCCATTTCCTATAAATTAAGCACTCATCATAGTGACCAGAGGGCTAGAATATGAACTTTGTAAGGAAATTATGTTGGTTTGAGGATTGAGTTTATGTTAAGCAATGTTATGCTACTGGAGTATTGAGCTTTTGATGTGGTGAGGGTTGAACTGAAGCTAGAGGAGTGGCATAGAATCGAAATGTATTGGGTGATACTGTTCCTTATACATTAATAAAGAGCTTATTCCTTTTCTCATATGATTGTTCATATATGTGATCATTATGTGTTTTAATGTCTTGGATTCCATTGTTTTATAGTAGATAGATCATGTACGCTTTGATCATTTCTTGTTTCTGTTTCTCTTGATGTAGGTACATTTTGAGTGAATTTAGTTCAAATGGGATTGATGGGAGTGATTCAAAAGAGATTCAGGAAGTGAAAGGAAACAAGTAAGTTCCTCCATATCATCTATCTTCTATAAGAAAAGGGTAAACTACTTTATTTATGTTGTTCTAGGTGTAGTCACCCACCCAAGGAAGATGTGTTTATCTGTAAATTCAAATTCCATGTAACAAATTGGCAACCATAATAGGGAATGACTGTCACTTTTGGTGGCTTACCCTCATCATATTACACCCTAGTAGACTTTGCTTAGCTTTATTGATCTTATTTCAGTCTTTTTGAAATTTTTTTAGACAAAAATTATGCTTGAATGTCCCTTGAATTGACTCTCTGGAACCAGCACAATGTTTGTCTTGACACAGTGCGCTGCAGAGTAGCCCCTACCTTAGAGACAGTGCATTGCAATGCACTATCTCCCTCTTTGGCCTGCGCTAATTCCTTTTAGGTTAGAAAACCCACCTTTGTTCTAATTTTTCCAAAGTTACTTCTCTTGTTGTTTGCTGAATGATCAACGATGTTTGTGGTTCTGAAATCAAATTGTATTTCTCTTCCTAGCCCTACTTTTTCCTTGATTGTTTAGTGTTTCTTAAATGATTTCTTTATCATTATAAATTCATTATCAAAGTTAGCTTATAGTCGATTACTCTTTTTTGAAAAGAAAGTGTCGTAAAGTCTTCATTTCTTTCGAAAAGGAATTGTCGTAAAGTCTTCACTTATTGCAAAAGATTGATTGGTTATATGTGCATTTGTTTCCTTTTGTTCATCTCAAAATTAAGGGAACTGAAAAGAAAAACTTGCATTATGAAATTAGAGGTTTGTGTGTGCTTATAGGAATAGTTTAGTGAAATTTCATTAGATGTGCTCTTTGTTCTTTGATTAAACGTTCTCTTTGCTCTATCCCTTGTAGTTAAGGTTTTCATTGTTCAAAATCAAATGAAAAGAATGGTTCTCATCATAGTTGCATTCTAGGAATTTCAGAAACATCATGCGGTGAACCTGAAAGACAAACTCTTAATCAAGATCAACTTAAAAGTTATCTCAATTAACCTAATGGAGCATTATCACCTAACAAATAACATTTAGAGGTTCCAAGCTAGAGACGTGTTCTGATATCGTAAAACATAGCAACTATCGTTAATTTTCTGCGATACATTCCGAGTGTGATACCCCATTCCACGTACATAAGTATATCGTAGCTCATCCACATACCTTCAGGTATATACGGGATTGTTATAGTACGAAAAGTATAAAGGAATGCTCTCACTGTGTGGTTTTGCATTAGACAACGCTAACATAGATTAGGCCTCCATGTACTTTCAGGTATATATGGGAGGACTACATTAGGTTGCTATCCATCCTTAGGTAATGGAGTTGGCTGCCTTGTACACTGTGATACACCAAATAGATAATTCGTGGAGATTGCCTACACATATGTTAAGTCCTTGGTTTACTGAGGCAGTATTTTGCAGTTCACGGTTACTTGGTAATCCTTCTGCCTAGATTACCCTCTTTTTGTTTATTTATTTTTTGTAATAAAATCAATCAGGAATCGTGGAGGAACATCAAACCTTACCCCGTCGTTCGTGGAGGACAACAAGTAAATTGCCTTTACCCCCTGAAGTTACACCTAACCGGCAAAAGAAGTCTCATTTGACTGAATCTAGTACATCACAAACTTTTGGCTCTTCATCTGAATTACTAGAATCACCTATACTGGTAAGTACTATGACCCCAGTTACTCCTACAATTACTGAGACATTGGTTACTAAAGTGGAATCTCCACAATTACCTGAAGACACTAGAAGTCAACCTAGTGAAACGGTAACCCAAGTTGTCCAACAAGAAGTTGATTCTCAACCCAAATTTGTTCAACAAGAAATTACTTTTGAACCTGAATCTGTTCAACCAGAAGTTGATCCTGAACCTATCACTGTTCAATCAAAAGTTACTTCTAAACCATAAGTTGTTCAAGAAGCCCAACCTAAACTTGTTGTTCTTTTACCAGAAAACTTGGATCTTGAAGTTGAACAATTAGAAGTTGTTATCACATCGGAAGACGATCGACCAATTCATCCTCAGACATCTATAACTGTCAAGACTTCCCCTTTACCTCAGGAACAAATACCGGAAATCTATTATGGACCTGATGGTGAAATCCTTCCACCTGGTTTGATTTCTATAGAAGAGGAATATGAGGAAGAAGCACTGAAAACTCTAGTTAAATTTCAACCTGGACTTCATCTTTATCCTCATACTCCTCATTTTACTGCTCCTTTTGATCCTGATTACTTTTAGACACCCATTGATTCATTAGGGAATTTATTAGGACATTTGACTATGGCAGAATCAACATCCCAAACTATACAATCTGTTACAAATGGGGCAGAATCCTCTATCGCTACCTCTTCGATGTTTACCATGACACCTGAGTCATATTTATATGTTGTTCCATCCATCCCACCGAGTTACCAATATTTATCTGGAACCCACTTAGGTGTTGCTTCTAGTCCATGGTCTTCACCCATGTCCTCAACAAGAATTTTATCTGGTTTTTCATTAACGGATACTAAATAGATTGATCCATCAAGTCAATATCAAGCTGGTTCATTTGATTACCATCCAATGTATCTGCTTTACACTAGATTACCCCCATATGGAATACAATATGCACAATCTCCTTATCCTCCATTTACTGGGGGGAAACCATATGGTAGTATGTCATCGTCTTTAGGTCAGCCTGGAATGACTGTTTGTCAATGGCAACCAACAATGTCGTTCAACTAGGGCTTGTGTATCCATCACAACCTATGCAATCTATTTAATCCATACCTACTACGCCTGTTGTTACAACTTTACCGCAGTCGCAAGCTCAGTTAGTTGTATCTCAACCTTTGCAAGCTGGTCCTTCAACCTCAGACCCCCAAGTTTTAGGTTTACATATTTAGCCTTCTTAGGCAGTTTTACAACAACCATTTGTGCTTGGAATTCAACAACCTCAGGCTAGTTTACCTTTTACTAGAATGACTCAGACTTACATTGGTTTAGTGTATTCACAACCTGGTCAAGCTTACATTGGTGGGCAACAACCATTGAATCAACAACCATGTCAACCACAATGTCAATATCAGTAATTCCATCAATACCAAACTTATCGTAGACTTGGTCAACAAGCCTATGTTGGGTTTGGTCAACAACAAGTTTACCCAAGTTCTGGTCAACAAGCCTATGCTGGGTTTGGACAACAGCAAATGTATCCTGGTGCTCAACAACCACCTTATACCAGATTTGATCAACAAACTTACCCCTATCAAGGTTACCAGCAACAAATGATTTATGATGGTATGCAAAGGCCTATTGCCCAGGAAATTCCATCTTACCCTGGTTATACTCAACCTAACCTCAATAGATAGTTTCCTTTTGTTGCAACACTTGAATTACCAGATCTAAAACAGCTTACCAATGATCCAATTCTTTATGCATCTTGGTGGCTGGTGATTCCTCATAAATTTCCTTCTGATATTCCAAAATTCAATGGAAACCCTATGTTGACTTGTATGGGCCTAACCGAGGTTCAGAGGTGATTTAGCCAAGCAAATCCTGGTACTAATGGCCCTTTCGGCAACAGTCCATGAAGCACGGAATTAGGTCTCACCAGAAGTAGTATGGGAGGGTGCTAGAACCAAGTTTCCACACCCTTGGGATGTCTGAGGGGCCTTTGGAGGTTCATGGTCTGACCTGTCGCTACGTGCACTTGCGATCCTTTCACAACCTGTGGTGTGGCTTCCGTGCAGCCCTACATGGGGTGTGACCAATATAATATCTAAGTTCCTTGCTAATTGGCCAATTACTTAACTTGTGTGTGTAGGATTTATGGTTATTACAACATATTTAGCAATCATATCAGTGTGCGCAATACATAAACAAATACAAAGAGATAATTCACAACAATTACACATAAATAGGAATCAAGTTCTCTTTATTTAATATTCAATCTTGCTTACAAGCTCTACACTGCCCTGCGCACTCAGCTGCAAGGGTCCGCGCACTCAGTTGCAGACTCTACTAGGCCTCTACGCACTCCGCTGTGGAGCCTCTTCCTACTACTATGACCCAATACACTTAGAATCCTACTCTAAGCTTGAACCATTCCTTCACTACTCTTTATCTTCTACTATCTTTACAACTTAGAGCCTCCCTCTATTTGTACAATCTCATGGTCCATGGACCATGGGTAGGCCGACATGACTTTACATTACATTACAATACTTTAGGGCAGACAACCCTATGACTTAACCTCTACTTCACGCTCCGCGCCCGCAATTCACATAGTCTTAAGAAACCTTTAACCAAAACTTGGGCCTTGAGCTCCAAAACCTGTTGTGGGGGGATTCCATGCCCAACAGGTCCCTAACACAATCTTTGTGACTCATCCCAAGTCACTCTACTGGTGCGGCGATCTTGGCATGGAGCCCCTCCAACTATTCCCATATCGCCTGGAGGTCCACGACGCATTATTCTGCTGTTCGCTGGACCTGCTGCATTCATGCTTCTGAATCATCCATGTCTGACTCATGTCCTCTCTTTGGTACCAGCTTTTGGTGCTTGTGTTTATAGTCCCACGCCCTTGTCTGGCTCCTCAAGCCGTGAAGACTGTGCTTCAACCAGTTAGTCAGAGAGTTGGCCCACCCGTGTAGGGTTTTAAGTGGCTGCCATTGACTTTGCATGGGAAGGATTCTCCATTGAGTTTGACTAGCTGGACCACGCCTCCGTCGGTGACCTCTTTTACCACATATGGTCCCAGCCAGTGCATTCTGAATTTTCCAAGAAATTTTTCAAACTTGCTGTCATACAGTAGCACTAAGTCGTTTACCTTGAAGTCGTGCAACTTGATATGGCGATCATGCTAGGATTTTTCACATTGCTTTTGTACCTGTTGGTGAAATCCAGCCAGAAATTGTTCTTCCTTGAGTTCTTCTAATTGCACGAGCCTTTCTTCCAAAGCTTCACGGTTTGTCATGTTTGTGAGTGCTACTATTCACATAATAGGTACAATGTATTCCATCAGCATGACTACTTCCGTACCATAGACCAACCAGAATGGTGTTTGTCCCATCAATTTCTTGCACGTTGTCCTGTATGCCCATAGCACAATGGGTACGTTTGCGTATAATTTTGCAACAGATGACAATTATCTGTGGTATGTTTTCCTCCTATCTGGCAGATTGCGCACCATAATGTAGATGCCACACTCAGCCCTGCCTGTGCCTCCCACCTTAATGGCATTGTCCCTCCCCCTACCAAGTAATTCATGAACACTGGACAGTGGTCCTTGTCGTGCCCTTGACCTTTGCATTTTATGCACCATACTTCCTCGTGCACCTGCGACCGAGTTGTCCAATCCTATTTCAAACTTTGCATCTCCAGACACAGACTCTATTGTTGTGCGTGGATTTTTTGGACTCCCAACCCAAGGTCTTGTATGGTGGTCTCATACAATCTCATTTCCATCTCCAATGCTTCAGCTTGGGTGGAAATTTTTTGCTGTGACAGCGTCATCCTTAAGTGTGGCATAAGTGAGGCCACAAACCATGTGTGATGTTGTGCATCTGTTAACGTCATATTGGCTTTGCAAATCGTACTCTTCAGCCTTTGGTCCAGATCACAGGGGACCTTGCCCAGGAGCATCACGATCTCCTTAAACCCGATGATTGATTGTGTCTCTGATTTTGGCTTGCTAAATTCCCTATTTAGCGTGGTCTAGATCTCTGCAATTCCTGCATCCGGGTGGTCATTAGAATGCTTGATGTACCACATTAATGTGCGATCCTACAACACACTGACCAGCATATCCTTTTTAATATTATCATCCATGACGCCCTGTTCTTCCCATGCTTCTCTTACCATGAACTAGAATTGGTTCGGATCTTCATTTCCTACTCCTCTGAACACTAACATTTTTATCGCACTCGCCATACTGAACTGTGGTGGTGGCGAAGGTGGAGTGGGTGGAGATGGAGGTGAGGGGGCTGAAATGGGTGGCGGTGTGGGTGGGGGTGGTAAACGTGGAATTATCTGTCTTATCAAACTGACCATGATTCTCGGAGAAACTTTCACGAGCTCCTCCTTGCTTTCTCGCGAGTGTGAAATTAAGGGGCGGTTTTCCAACTCGTCACTAGTTCCGCTTCTGTAGATCATTCTGCTTTGTGTAGTCCCACACATTAATTTATTCGCATAACCCACTTTTCACACAATAACATCTTAATCCAAGTGTTCAAAGATTTAATATACTTATCTCACGGTCCCTTGAGAAAACGTTGCTCTGCCTCACTGTAGCTGAAGGTCATGTCTACCGCAAACTTAGTGATAAATCCTCCTATTATCTGGTCGCGCTAGTGATGCACAACTCGCGTTATCTTATCTTTTGAGGCTTCTAGTCCGCACACTAGTTCCAGAGTCCACACTATTGGCTTGTCGAGCCTACACCTTCCCTGGCTGTCTACTAACTTTGTGATCCTCTCATGCAGCTCAGATGGAAAAGATGCAAAGAAACTTTCGTGGATTTCAGTGTACAAGTAGCAATCCAATCACTGTTCCTTAGATACTCACGGACTTTTGTTTTCTTGCGCTATGAACTCATGAATATTCTTGTCCAACCACTCTTCAATTTCTTTCTTTGTAGGGTTCCAGTGGCACGACACTAAACATCCTTTATGTAGATCCCAGTCCTAGCAACGGAACCATGTGTTGGCTTGTATAGGCCTGACCCAAGTTCAAAGGTGATTTAGCCAAGCAAATCCTGATACTACTAGCCCTTTCAGCAACAATCCACAGAGCGTGGACTGAGGTCTCACCCGAAGTAGTATGGGAGGGTGCTAGAACCAGGTTTCCATGCCCTTAGGATGTTTGAGGGGCTTCTGGAGGTCCGTGGTCTGATTTGTTGCTACGCACACTTGTGATCCCTTCGCAACCTATGGTGCGGATTTCACGTAGCCCTACTCGGGGAGTGACCCATTAAATACCCAAGTTCCTTGCTAATTTACTAATTACTTAACTTGTGTGTGTAAGATTTATGGTTATTACAGCATATTCAATAATCATATTAGTGTGTGTGATACATAAACGAATACAAACATAAATAAGATAATGCATAGCAATTACACAGAAATAGAAATCAACTTATTTTTATTTAATCTTCAATATTGAGTACAACCTCGACATCGCCCTGCACACTCAGCTGCAGGGGTCATGCACTCAGCTATGGACTCTACTAGGCCTCTGCACACTCAGCTGCACAGCCTCTCCCTACTACTACGACCCAATACACTTAGAATCCTACTCTAAGCTCGAACCATTCCTTCACTAGTCTCTATCTTCTACTATCTTTACAACTTAGAGCCTCACTCTATTTATACAATCCCATGGTCCGTGGATCATGGGTAGGCCAACATGAATTTACATTACATTACATTACTTTAGGGTAGACATCCCTATGACTTAACCTCTACTTCATGCTCCGTGCCCACAATTCGCAGAGTCTTACTAAACCTTTGACCAAAACTTGGGCTTTGAGCCCCAAAACCTGCTGCGGGGGGGATTCCATGCCCAACACCTTGGAGAAGAATCGTCCAACCATGTTATGAATTTTCATTTATGGTGTTCATCAAACTCCTTGAATGATGATTCAGTTAGACTACGTCTTTTCTAGATAACACTTACTGGTCTGTTTTCAAAGTGGTACATTGAGTTACCACGAGCTTCATTCAATAACTTTACATCCTTCTGTACCACGTTTTTCACCCACTTCCAGCTACCCATTCGATATGAAACTAGAATAGAACTATTGACCAACTTTAAATAGACTACTACTACTCACATCTCTGATTATATTCATGAGTGGTGTCGTCATCATTAAATGGTCAAAAATTCTATTCCTGGTCAGATTTTAACTGAGTGGTTTATAAAATCCTTGTTTCCATCTATCACCGAGGATGTGGCTAAAGGAGGAGTTGTCACTGAAGAGTAAGTAATTGCTCGTGCCCAACACTTAGACTTGATTTACACTTAGTTTGGCATGCTCTATGACAAAATTCCTAATTCACCCAGACCAACTTTTACTGTTCCTCCACCCCCATCGAGTAAGGACTCTCATGCCGATGACAGTGTGATTCATTCTTCAAGCACACAAACAGTAGGTGGACCATCCGGTCAAACACTTGCTATTTCCAATCAAACTTCTACTGCATCTGATTATGCTCCTGCTTCCAAAATAAATGTCGTGTCATATGACAAAGGTAAGAATGAAAAGAAACCTGAAAGCAAGAAGAAGGGGAAAGATAAAAGGAAACAAAACTCCCCCCCTCAACAGAAATCATCTGATTCCTCTTCTCCGGCTATGAAACCTCATTTTCCGAGTATGATCTATAACGAGGATCATTTTATGTGAGACTGTCCTCACCACTCTGAAGTCTCAAAACTTCTTAAGACTTATAGTGCATCTGCGGTATTCACAGATCCTTTTCTGAATCCGGAGACTCATTTAGTTGCTACAGATCATGCTTCCATTTCACAAGTGCTTATGCTATCTGTCTCTAAGCCTAAAATTGATGTTTTGGTGTCAACACAAAGTAAATATTATGGTAATCCATCATTGTCATTGAATAACCAAGCTTCAGATCAACCAAATCCTTCGACTTTGACTTCGTCTGATCATATTCCACCACCTATTGCACCAGAGTTAACAATAAAATCACCTATTGGAGTTGGACATAAGTCTACATTCAACCCTCGATCTCGAGCAGCGAAAAACTATAACATAGTAGAAGATCTGGCTCAGTCACCTTATGCTATGTCGACGCTTGAGGTGCTTCAAAACTATCCCTCCCAAAAGCAGTTTTTATTGTCAACAATTGGTGGAATTGATCCAACGGATTCTAATCTTGTGGTTTTCAACCATGCGGGATATATGCCACAATTATCAACTTAATTAGCTTTCCTGATCCAAGTAAAGGACTTGAATAAACTCATTCACCAAACCATTGTTGACAAGGGTGCTTCCACTTGTATCATGTCGATGAGTTGCTAGAAAACACTTGGCTCCCTACCTTTGTCACGGTCACCTGCAACTTTAAAAGCTTTTGACGGTCGCACATAGGCACCTTGTGGAATTTTGAGTAACTTGCAAATTGAACTAGGGGGAAAACTATAACTGTTTAATTTGAGGTTGTTGATAGACCCCTTGACTACAGCAATTTTCTAGGAAGACCTTGGGTTTATGCTATGGTTGCTGTAGTTTTTACATACTTTCATATGTTCAGTTTCCCTCATAAAGGCGAAATCACAGCAATTGATCAACTCCATTTCTTTGCCTCTAGTTCAGAGGCTACTGGAATAATTCCATTAGTTCACGGACCCCCAATATCTCTTTAGAACATTGGAGTAGGTCTCTTTAAAGATCCTTCCCTAATGGGTACTTTTTTGCTACTGTCACCATCACAAATGGCGGAAGTGGCAAAAGTTGAGACTTTCAATATGGTATCTTTCACTTCATCTAATTCATGGAAGATTCCTAGTAATTTTGAATATTATATGCATAATGAAATCATTCTGCTAAGCCCCATTGAGCTTGCATAGAAATTAATCTTTTTGGCTTGTGCGGCAAACCCAAATCCATTATCACCAATTGTATGGGTTGATTGTTTGTTATAATATGGTACTTCCTCTAATCCTTTTTCACGTACATTTTCTACTGATGAAGGAATCATCCAATCAATGATGATAGAAGAAGAACCATGGGAAGATTATCATCATCAATCCCATCTTCCAGATCATAGAGAAGATGTTTCAAATGAACCAGATAACCTTTCAATTGTTGATTTCCTTTCGAATTCTGTATTTATAGACACAGTCGATTCCGAACCGAACTTGTCAAATATTGAAGAAACATTTCTATCAACATTTTGACCAAACCTCAAATTGTAAAGAACATCCATCTTGGTAAATCTTGTTCTCTGTCCGAACTAAAAGCTTACTGTGCTATTTTCCATGAATTCCGCGACATATTTGCCTGGTCATATGAGGAAATGCCAGGAATTGATTCTAGTATTGTTGAACATGAAATCAAAATGTATCCTGATGTCAAACTGGTATGATAACACCTCCATCCTGTTCATCCAAAGATGGTTGTTGCCATAAAATCAGAAATTGAAAAACTTTTGCATGCTAGTTTCATTTACCCTGTTCCTCTTACCGATTGGGTTTCCAATGTTGTTCTGGTCATGAAGAAACAAGGAAAAATACGAGTGTGTTTTGATTATATGGATGTTAAAAACACTTGTCCAAAAGACAACTATCCCACTCCCTTTATCGACTAGATAATTGATGACTGTGCTGGATGTGAAATATTCTCATTTATGGATGGTTTTTCCGGTTATAATCAAATCAATATCCACCTAGATGACCAATATACAACTACTTTTATTTGTCCCTGGGGCACATTTTCATATAGGAAACTCCATTTTGGTTTGAAGAACATTGGGGAAATTTTTTAGAGGGAAATGAATTATGCCTTCCATGACATTAAGCACATTGTTCAACCCTATCTAGATGATTTACGTGCTCATTCACGGAAATGGGATGATCACCTGCAACATCTGAGTGCTATATTTTTACGGTGCTGACACTACAAAATCCAATTCAATCCACACAAATGTGTGTTTTGTGTTAGTTCTGGTCATTTTCTTGGTTTCGTTGTGTCTAAAGAAGGAATTCGACTAGACCCTTTGAAGGTTAAGGCAATTCTTGATCTGCCTCCACCTTCCAATTTACTGCAATTACAGAGACTCCAAGGGAAGGCTAACTTTCTAAGGAGGTTCATTCCCAGCTAAGATGAAATGGCTAAAGGATTTATTCATCTTTTGAAAAAGGGGATACCCTTCCATTGAGACCAGGTAGCACAATCTTCCTTTGATGCTCTTAAAGATACCCTGATTCGAGCATCATTAATGTATGCCCCTAATTATCAAAACGACTATTTCTTGTATCTCCTCACTGAATATACAACCATTGCTATGGTTTTAGTCCAAGATTAAGATGGGACTGAACATCTGATATATTATTTGAGCCGCAATCTCAATGATACAGAAGTTAAGTACACTTATGTCGAAAAGTTAGCTTTGGCTACGGTTCAAGCTATACAAAGATTTCGCCACTATATCTTGCTCTAAGATTGAAAACCTATGACATACATATTGTCATGTCAATTACTGGGGGGGAATACTTGAAATGGATTGTCATTTTGCAAGAGTTGGGTTTGGAATTCATCAAATCCAAATCAAAGAAATCTCTAGTCTTTGTCAAGCTTCTTTGCGACCTTCCCTCTACCGATATCAATTCAACAACGAAACCATCAATTCTGGATGAGTCTCTATTTCTAATTTTGTCATCTGACCCATGGTATGGATATATGTTGATCTATCTCCAGACCCAAACATTTCGGCCTGATACCTCTCACTCACAACAACAATGTATTCATTACCAAGCCAAATATTATCTGATCATTGGCAACATCCTTTATCATTGTGGTATCAATACAATTTTACGAAGGTGCCTCACTCATGAGGAAGCTGAGAAAGTTTTAAATAATTTCCATTCTGGTGCTTGTGGTGGACATTTAACTTGTTATGCCAGCACACAAAAGATTCTTTATGCTAGTTACTTCTGGCCAACCATATTCAATGATTACATTATTACTGTTAGAAGTTGTCATGCATGCCATATTTTTTACCACAAAACACAATTACCACCTACACCATTTTATCCTACCATCACTGTTGGACCATTTGCAAAATGGGGAATCGATTTTATGACATGTAAACCTACCTTGGCCGGGGACTTGGGTACATTATTGTCGTCATGGACTATTTTACGAAATGGGCCAAGGCCATGCCTACATTAAAAAACACCAGCAAGGCGGCTACTCTTTTTTCCTCAACCATGTGGTTAAATGGTTTGGTGTACCAATAGTTATAGATCATGGGTTGCATTTTCACAACCATACGATGACCGAATTGACTGCCAAGTTAGGACTTTCACATGCTAGTTCTACTCCTTATTATCCGCAAGCTAATGGACAAGTTGAGGCCATCAACAAAATCCTTATGCAAATGCTCCAATGAGTGATAGGAGTTCATAATTGGAATTGGCATTTAATCCTGTACTCGAATTTGTGGGCTTACCGAACCTCGGTGAGAAGTGCAACTGGATTCACACCCTTTCAATTGGTGTATAGTCTGGAGGCAATCTTGCCTATACAATGTGAAATTTCGTCATTAAAACTTGTGATTGACCTATTACCTGACACTTATGAAGAAGAAGCACATTTCTTAGAGCTCATCCATCTAGATGGAACTCGTCATGAAGCCACATTGGCTAATGAAGCACATAAGAAACGAATAAAGGCAATATGACTGAAATATCAAGCCTCGCATTTTCTCAGAAGGAGACTTGGTCTTGCTTTATGATCAGGAACCTTTTTGGGCCTAGAAATTATCCTTAAAATACATCCACTTTCACTCCATTCACACATTTTCTCACCTCTATTCCACCACCATGTCACCACTTCACCTTCACTTTCATTATTATACGGGTTACCTTTGTGTTTTCCAAAACATTATTAATTTCTAGTATTTTTAAGAGAATTTATGGTTAAACTTTAGAAAATAATCTCCATATACTTATACCTAACAATTAGAATGAGTTTGTTGACATGTGTAGGTACAAAGGAAGCTTCCAAGGCATCTTTATGTGGCACTTTTTGTTCAATTTCGAATTTGAGGAGATCATGGACCTCATAGAGAAGATCATGGACCTCATGGAGGAAATCATGAAGGATAGGATTATGTGTCACCATTGGTTGAGAAATATGTGAAACAAAGGAGGGAATAGTGGATTTACATTTATGAGTTTGTTATCATAGCTTTTGTATAAATAGGAGCGTTATCTCCTTCATTTGTAATTTTCATTTTGTAATCTTAACTTTTATAATTTAGAAACTTAGTCCTTCATTTGTAATTTTAGATTTTAGAATCATTGTAATGTAGAGTTTAGGACCTCTTGGGATGTAGAATTTGGAGCTTGTAATTGCAATTTGCAATTGAAGATAAATAAAGTGGATTGGATTTTCTTCTACATTTGACTTCTTTCTAAGCATGCTTGTGGAGCTATGGAGGGCCCCCATTGCCTCACTTGCATACTTGTTTTGGTATAGTAATATTTCATTTATGTTTTTAATTTCATTAGTTTAAATATTTTGATGCTGGAAATATAAATGAATAGTCTCTTGTAAAAGAGCTTTAATATTTCCTATAATCAACTTGAATTATGTTTAAATGTCTTCATTTCTTAGTTAATTGATTAAGATGTTAGAAATATTAATGAACAGTCTCTCGTAAGGGAGCTTTAATATTTCTTACACTTGTCACAATGTCTTTAGATCTCATTTTGTTAAATTACTAAATAGGTGTTGGATATTCCAATGAAATACCTCCTGTAAGGGAGCTTTGGCATTTCTTCACCTAGCTTAATTTAGTTGTCTCTAAGTCCATATATATTGGATGATCCTTGAAGTTTACTTACCTGGGTTGATAGTAAATGGAACTCTAATTTGCATCCGCATTTTAGACCACAGATTTTGGTGCCATTGCTGGGGAGGATGATTTAGAGATTGACTTAGGAAGTTATTTTTATTGCAATTTCCTTTTATGGACTAACTTGTGAAACCTAGTGACAACAGGATCTTCATAACAGAGTTCAAAGTTTGAGCTTTTTTATTTCTGTGCTTAGTTAGATTCAAATTCAGTCTTTTGAAACCCCTAATTTCTTACTAATTCATCTACGGATGAGAAATTTGTAGATGTTAAAGAGTTACTTCTTGGAGAGCAAGGATAATATCAAAGATTGGTTTCAAAAGAACCTTGCACCAAATCCCAAGATGAAACTTGTTACTTACATCCTTGCAAACAATCATGTAAAAATTTAAATTTAGATGTGAGAATTTCTTAATTTTTAGTCTGTAGATGGCTTCACTGGAAGCATTCTTTTACCTAAGAAATAAGAAAAAAAAATCAAGTTAAAATAGAACAGATTAGAAAAATAAAACCAGATCTAGTAGAGTTTTCTTTTAGTCTTGTTAAAAAAATAAATAAAAAAATAATAAAAACATAAAAAAAAATAAAAAATATAAAAAATCATCCAACTTTCCCATGAATAAATTAGTAAGGCCACTCATCCATGCTAACCTGTAAAAATAAAAAATAAAAACAAATCAATGATAGTATGCTTTCTTCCTACGCTTCGAGCAATCAGGAAGACCAGAAAATCTATCCTAAAAAAAATTCATCCTAAATCAATAAAAAATCCTAGGTTGTTTTAGAGTAAAATAAAATTTAAATTTTCTAAAAAAAAGGATTTGATTAAAAAAAACAAATAAATTTCAATTTCTTTAAAAAAATTGATTTTAATAAAAAAAATAAAAAAAAAAATTTAGAATAAAAGTCAAAGTCTTTAGAAATAATTTTAAATTTTTTATTTGTTGCAACATAAAATTTAAAAAAAATAAAATAGAATTTATTTTATTTTTAATTTAAAAAATATATCAATTTTACTTTAGTTAAAAAAAACAAAAAAGACGTTATTAAAAAACAAATCAAATTTTAAAAAAACAATAATACAAAATAAATTTCATATATATAAAAACAGAAATAAAACAAATACACAAAACATTAAACCAATAAAAAAAACCTCATTAACACACAAGTCATTGGGACAACTGATTGGGACTCCCTCTCCGGTTTTCCCTGTTTCGAAGAATCCATCGTGCATCTCTCTTTTCTTTCCAAAGTCATCCATGGTGAATTTTAAAGCACTGCTCACCATATTTTTTAGCACCGCAACTGTTCATTATGGAACTGGCCTACTGTGATTGGGAGGATGATTTCATGCGATTTGAGGACTCAAAATCTATAGGGGATCCCTGAGCCCCTGAGCCCTTAGCTAGCGAAGATTAGAGTATCCCAAAGCTCTCAGCGAGCGAAGAAAATGTGATTTCACTGCGATCCAAGCAGCAATTAATTTAATTCTAGTGAATAACCAGAAACCTGTCACCATCAAACTCTATCCTGACATTTATAGGGAGAATGTGCAAATTCCATTAGGTTGCTAGTCACGCCATCATTTAGGGCAACTTCATATCGAGTGAATCAAGGAGATTATGAAAAGAAGAAAGGATTAAATGTGAACAAATCAAAACCAACTGCTATCCACCATCTATCATTCTATTGCAGCTTATTTTGATCCAAAGTTTTGATTTCATGGCATGAGAAATCTCCAACTCTAGAATGTTGATGAAGAGGTCTGGTTATTGACCTGCCCACAATTTTTCACATGATTTCCCAGTATCTCGTGATATCTATGACTGGTTTCAAGATCATCGGAAACCCTAGACCTGGGGATGAAGTAATAGTCATGACGGTCATCAAGGACAGCAGAAATGAACTATGCCTTGCGATATTCTCGTGGAGAGTTCCTGTAATAGATAGGCATTACATAGACGAAACATTTTGGGATCTCCCTAGGGCAGTCAAAAAGGCTTCTAGGTTAGTAGCCGTAATATAATTACTGCAAAGTAAGAGAAGTCGAAGGGGTTTTGAATTGAGTAAATTATTGTGGGGTTACTGTGATGGCAATTCTTCTAGTTTTTTGGGATCAATTTTGATTGAGTCCTTATTCCCTGAGGCAAAAATGTTTGATTCTAAAGCCAATTTCTGGAAGCAACAGTACAAGATGGAAATTGATACAATAGCAGCCTATCACATGTGAGGGAAAACATAGTTGAGATTCAAAAGTATAAATGTGAGGAAAACTTGCGAGAAAAAAAACGTAGAGAAGTTGTTGCGTCTACTCCAAATTGTGATCATGATGAGAATAATTTATCAACAATTGTTTTTGCACTTGCTTATGATGATATTCAGACAAAAGAGGTTGTTGCTATTCATCTGTGAAATATGTTATCTATAGGAGGTGCACCTCCAATCGATATGATCATCCAGTCGGGTGTAGTTCCACTGCTTATTGATATTCTCAGGAGAGATGACATGCCATAGCTTCAGTTTGAAGCAGCTTGGAATATGACCAATACAGTAGCCGAAACCTCTGAGCATGCAAAGGTTGTGATTGACTCCATGGAATTCCCTATATTTATAGAGCTTCTTAGCTCTGAGAACGATAACATAAAAGAAAAGGTTGTTTGGGCTTTGGGAAATATTGTCGGATGTTCTCCAAATTATAGAGATCTCGCACTCTCTCATGGAGCATTGAGGCCAAGTATTTCCAGTTTAATGAGAAAGACAGATTTTCTATGGTCTACCTACTGCCCAAATGAAGGTTCTACGATGAATAAAATGGTTTTGGCCTTGAGTACGTTTACAACAATTATTTCCAGGAATGCCAAGTAAGTGATCTGCATTTTTTTATTTTACCTAGAAGAATGAAACTAGTTACTCCATAAAAATAATGAGAACTGCAAGTTGCTTGTATAGCTTGGACAATGGTGGCGGCGACAATAAGCGTGTTAATTCTCATGGCACACCCAAGTTTTTGTAGACTTCAATATCTCTAATACCACATTTTACAGGATAGTCTTTGCATAAATAAATAAATAAACCATTTTTTTGTCACACGTAGTTTGCCAAAGAAGTATCTATAGAACCCCACATATCTCCTGATCGATTACAAATTGGTGCAAAACATTTCTGGATTTTATAAATACCCCTGTTCTAAGAAAAACCCAAATTTTATTTTTTAGAAATTCGTTTTTATTTGGCTAGAAATTGAGTTTTTAAGTGATGTGTCAATATTGCTATGCATTTCTAGCAAACTGCTATGATGAAAAAAGTTTTCCATCTTGAACAAATACAAAACTCTCTTCGAGGCTTGTAAAATTATACTCACAGAGATATGAATAGGACAAAAACTTTAAGGTTCTATTTTTAGTGCAAAGAAGGATTCTATGTTCTCATACCTCTGAACAAGGTTTGTACCTACACCTTTTACCACCATTGCTTGGATTTTGTATATTCAATGTAGATTAAATTAGAAATTTGTGTCATTAAGGTATAAAGGTTGTGATGATAAAAGCCTATGGAAAGTATGGAAAGTCTTGTTATCTTATGAGTTGGAAATTCCACTTCCTCCTGCACAAAACATTCCAACTTTGACTGACTATGTTCACTGGGACCCTACATGAACGATTTATTTGTGTTGTATCTGCAGAGATCTTTCAAACAAATCAGTGAAAAGAGTTATTCCACCATCTATTGGTGAATTAGGCATGATGATATTCTTGACACCACAAATCTACAATCCCAAGTTCTTACATGTACATTCCATGAGTCAACGTACACAAACAGGGAGTTGATTTATTTATTATGGTTATTGTTTTTATTAAAAATAGATTGTATTAACATCATGAATTAGACTAAAATTATGCTTTTGATATTCCATAATCTCTTTCATTTTGGCATACAATTTTTGCATAAGAATTAGGAAGGGAATGGCCATATTTTCTTGAACAAACTTATGTTCTTTATGCCAAGTTGTTTTAGCAGGTTTCGGATGATAAACCGATACTTAAGGAGATTAAATTGTGATGACAATTAGTTTTAAAAAATCTATTTTCATCATAAATTTAAAAGAACAAGACCATGATCATAAGAATGACATTTCCATAAAATTACAATTTATTTTAACTTCCTGTAAGGGTTTAATGGTTTGATATGTTGCATGACAGATTAGCAAATTCAAAGACATGAGGGTTTCTCGTAAATGTACAAGGATGTTGAAATACTTATCCACACTTGAATTCGACATCTACAGGTGATTGGTCAACTCTCATCAAACTCAGCTATTTTAGTAGAAAGACCAGAATTAAGGAGCACATTTTTGAGATTTTGCATGGCATAATTCACTTTTCCCCAGCAAGAGTCAATATCCATTTCTCATTATCCACATACACTTCATTACATTTTCTACATTCCTAACCCACAAATAAATTCAAGTAGCTCACTTACAAGTTTTTTTCTCTTCTTTCCATTTCCATTGTTAGTTTCCTTTTACCTACCCTTACAAATAAAACCTTACTTCTATACACCATTGAGTCCATAGTCCTTGAGTCTAAATATTTTTCTACAAACACCTTGAAGCTTGCATGCCTTAAGGGTAAGCTATCATGCTGATAAACAAGGGAATACATTAATGCCCCTTGTTAGTCGAATCTTCTAAGTATTTGACAACAACAAATTCATTCATACTTAGAAAGATGTGTTCGGGGCATCTTGACTCTCATCCACTCCAAAGATGGGAGCTCTCGTGTTGAATAGTGGCATCTGTCAAAGGCCACTAAGTTAACAATTTCCTATCATGTTCAAAAACGAAACATTTGTTCACATGACAAGAATTATGCCAATAAGTTGGTTCCATTGAAAATTTGAAGACCAATCATTTTGTAGCAGACGAAGCATAATAAATTTCACTACTTTGTAGTTTTTGAGGTAAATGACTTGAGGACAAGTCAAGAAATAAGGCTGGGGGGAACTGTCAATTCTAAATTTTGTATACCTTCCAAGCCTTAAATAATTTCAGCCGCATTCAGCAGTAGATTCCAAAAATTCAGCAGAAGATCCAACAACAGATTTAGCAGCAGCTGCAGCAACAATAAAAGATTGATTCACTTTTTCGAGTTCATCCACCACTTTCACAACCAAGTAAAGAAGACTATGATCAAAATTTTGTAGCCACACATGCACAGGTCTCATCCATTTTTGAAAGGGTACATTGAGGTATGATATTTTCTAACTTTTAACCATTTAATTTCTTGAAAGCTAGAATGATAATTTTTGAAAAGAACTTCCTTTCCTCATTTCATAAAATTGCCAAAACCATCAGTTTGGGGGAGGGATACATTTACATTCATACTTTTCCATATTCATATACCACATTCTAAAACCCACATACCTTCAAAATGTATTTACTATTACATCATCATGACCATAAAAATGGCTTTGTAAAAAGTATTTAAAAGTTAACTAGATGCCAACACAATCATGGTTGTTACACAAGAGCCAACCGTGATGCATTCCAACAAAATACTTTGCAATAAAAATAAAATTATCTTGATGCAAAGATCATACATTAAAATTGAATGCAACAAACAAAATATGGTTGATACACAAGAACCAACCAAGTTGAAATTCATCAAAAACACTTTACAAAAGTAAAGTAAATAATATCATGCAAAGTTTAAGCCAAAGCTCAAGTATCAAAAGTAATGTAATAGATTGCATGAGGACATGCAATACCTTCAGTTTGGGGTATGTTTGGCCTAGGAATTATCCTTAAAATACATCCACTTTCACTCCATTCACGTATTTTCTCACCTCTATTCCACCACCATGTCACCACATCAACTTCACTTTCATCATTATATGGGTTACCTTTGTGTTTTCCAAAACGTTACTAATTCTCAGTATTTTTAAGAGAATTGATGGTTAAACTTTAGAAAATAATCTCCATATACTTATACCTAACAATTAGAATGAGTTTGTTGACATGTGTAGGTACAAAGGAAGCTTCCAGGGCATCTTTATGTGGCACTCTATGTTCAAAATCGAATTTGAGGAGATCATGGACCTCATAGAGAAGATCATGGACCTAATGGAGGAAATCATGGAAGATAGGGTTATGTGTCACCGTTGGTTGAGAAATATGTTGAACAAAGGAGGGAATAGTGGATTTACATTTATGAGTTTGTTATCATAACTTTTGTATAAATAGGAGTGTTATCATCTTCATTTGTAATCTTCATTTTGTAATCTTAACTTTTAGAATTTAGAAACTTAGTTCTTCATTTGTAATTTTAGATTTTAGAATCATTGTAATCTAGAGTTAGGACCTCTTGGAATGTAGAACTTGGAGCTTGTAATTTCAATTTCCAATTAACGATAAATAAAGTGGATTGGATTTTCTTCTACATTTGACTTCTTTCAAAGCATGCTTGTGGAGCTATGGAGTGCCCCCATTGCCTCACTTGCATACTTGTTTTGGTATAGTAAGATTTCATTTACGTTTTTAATTTCATTAGTTTAAATATTTTGATGCTAGAAATATAAATGAATAGTCTCTTGTAAGAGAGCTTTAATATTTCTTGTAATCAACTTGAATTATGTTTAAACGTCTTCATTTATTAGTTAATTGATTAAGATGTTATAAATATTAATGAACAGTCTCTCGTAAGGGAGCTTTAATATTTCTTACACTTGTCACAATGTCTTTAGATTTCATTTTGTTAAATGCATAAATAGGTGTTGGAGATTCCAATGAAATACCTCTTGTAAGGGAGCTTTGGCATTTATTCATCTAGCTTAGTTTAGTTGTCTCTAAGTCCATATATATTGGTCGATCCTTGAATTTTAATTACCTAGGTTGATAGTAAATGGAACTCTAATTTGCATCCGCATTTTAGACCAAACAAAGTTGATAATAATTTGAACCATTACAGATGAGCCCCTATATTGTCAAGAGTGTTTTGGCAAAAGGTGCTTATGAGTTAGTTTATTATGATGGGATTCCATTGTCGCAGCCCCATAATGAGTTGTATTTGAAATGTTATTATGCCTGATTTTGCGTAGTAATAAGCACTGTATATATACCTTGATTGCATGTGTGTGTGTTACAGTGTGACTTTTAGAGTTTTTTATGTGGTTAAGTAATCCACTTTGCATTTGTTGTAGATGTCGGAACCTTTGGAACCATTTGTTGGTTATGCCGATGGTGCTAGTCGTAGTATGCAGAACCTATCTTCTGTAGCATGGGACATATTCACTCCAAGTGGCGAGTTAGTGATTTTTCAAGGGATTTGTATTGGTCGTTCTACGAACAATATCGTTGAGTATAACATGTTGATAGAACTCCTTTCTGATGCCATTTTTCTTGGCATTTTCCAAATCATGATTAGGCTAGACTCACAACTTGTTGTACTGCAACTAACAAATGTTTATACCATCAGAAATCCAACAATTTATTGTATGTTCCTTAGAGTTCATCTCATGGAAATAAATTTTGATTACATGCAATATTAACACATTTCCAGGAACTTTAACACATTAATTGATTCATTAGCAAACTCTGTGTTAAACAGACATTTGCGACACATGTAAAAGTAAACTATTCAATTCACATCAATAGTTGAATAGGATTGCACATAACCATATATAAAAACATTGAAAGTAAAAAATAGATAGATGTTTTTATAGTTTTTACAGAATTTGTGTCCAAGACATGTTGGCCATCTAACCTCAAATCTCAAAATGCATAAAGAAAAACATTCTAAGTAAACCTAATGATGCTCATGATAGCAGGTCACAGCTTGAGCTATCATGCACAATAGCCCCATCCAACGGCTAGGAACACCAATAGTATGGCGTTGCAGCCTCATCGGTAACTCCTCAATCCAGATATCTGGAATACCGAGGGTTAACCCCTCTATATGATAATGCAACTCTACTAGTGTCTCAGTCAAATCCAAATCCTGGAGAACTACTCTACCGACATTTCTCCGCACTAGTTCACCCACCTCCTGTTGATGACCCATAGGTTGAATAATATGAACATCTACATGCACAAAAACAATTTACCTATAGCACCCCATTGGGTGCCCACTGGTAATCTCAAATCCGAATCTCCACAAATGTCCATCCCCACATATGGATGCTCCTCGATGGTATGGTGTTGTTGATTGAGCCAACTGAAGAATGTAGGAGGAAATGAGATTGATGATTGGCTATTATGTCAAGCCATCGACTCAACCCATCTCTGCATCCATGGATCTCTAGGACCAGTCACACTCAATGCCACATACTAAGGTCTCATCAATGGAATTCTCTTTAAGGTAAAGGCAATCAAGATCAAACCATAGCTAAAATTCTTCATCTTACTACTCTTTACTTTGGTCAGCTACTCTTTCATCGAAGAGAAAACTACCTCACACAAGCTAAATGTAGTTGGCTCAAGGAACTCAAGTGAAAAATGCATATATGATTTGTTCACCATATGAAGTGTCACACTACTTTATGATAGTGAAAAGGATTCTTCGCAAAGGAAAATTATGAACATCCCTGATGTTAATCTTCCCATCCTTGCTAGACTGTGTACCTAGCCTACAGAACTGTCGAATGTAATCCCTCACTGATTCACCCCATGGGCAAAACCTGAAAGAGATATGGAGGCATCATGTTTCGACAACCCTGTAAGGAAGTAAACATCATCGATCAATATAAGAAGAGCTTTGCCACCTATGTGAAAACCCTAATTCGTTGGATCCCATGAATGAACTAGGAACAGCAATAGTTCTAATTTTTTCCTCATCCCGGACAACCTAAAGTGTTTGAGCAACCCACAGTCAACCCACAGTCTCTCAAGGACTCAATTGTACATGGATCATTAAGGGAAACCATATCTTGTTCTTCATGCTCTCTTTCTCACCAAGTAATTGTCATTTTGATTTGATCAAATCCTGCAATAAAACCATAAGCTTAGTTAGGATCCATTTCATGCAAAAAACTTTAGGATTTTTGGGTAAAACATGAGAAACAAATTCATCAACTGTGCCCAGCGCAGCCCATACCTTGATACAGTGCACTACAGAGCAAGTACCCTTCTATTTGGTTGCATTGCAGTGTAGTTCTCGATGTGATAGGCTATGTTGATCCCAAGGCGAAGTATATTTACCCTAGGGACCCAAAAAACCTAAAAAGATTGTCTAAAAATGTAAAATAATGCACTTAAAGGGAAGAGAAAAGGTAGATCTCCTACCTGGTTCTGAAGGTGCAACAAATGATCCACAAAATCTCTTGCAATCAGCTGCTAAAGTTTGAGGTTAAAAAATGGTTTAGAGCACAGAATTGAATGGTAAATAACAAATGGTGAAAATGACTTGGTAAATTCTTGTTTTATGGTTATTTCATGTCATTTAATGAATAAAATATAGCTTTTTACCCATTTTTACCAATGAAACATGTATGTTTAATCCATTTGGTGTTGCTTTGAACATATTTACAGCTAATACAGTGAATTTGACGTGCACAATCGTGAATTGTACTTTGACCACAGAGCATACTTTTATCTCTTTTTCGAGCTCTGTTAAACATCGATAAAGGAACCCCCTTAGAGTCCTCTTTAAGCTCTCTTCAGACTCTCAAAATATGAAAAGATTGTCGAGCACTAGTCCTTTTTAGCTTGTTAATGGATTGGAAATGACATCTACTCCTTATAAGTTTAACCCTTTTCCACACTGAGATAGATTACCTATGAGAAAGGAATACATTGATCGAACATGGTCAATAGGTTCTCTCTTGTATTATTTTATGCTTTTTCGGACTTGAGAGACAAAGTTATGAAAAATAAATTGTGGAGTTTTCTTTTTGTTCCTTTTCAGACTCTCTAAACATGAAAAGGGCCGAGTTCTCATTGTTGTTAAACTCATTAAAACATCAAATAGCAACAAACTTGTCCATCATGACAAGACCGAGTTTCACCTTCGCTAGGCTCATTAAAACATCACATAGAGATGGATTCACCTGAAAGGTGGAATTATACTACAAGAATATGTTATCCTCCTCAAGCTTGTTAAAAAATAAAGAGGTACTGGTTAGTAATGACTGGGGAAGATGGGAAAAGGGATAAATCACTTTATGGTAGAAAGCTGCTCTTAAACATGACACTTTCACTTCATCTCTATGACAATTTGGGTTGGGTTATCTGCTTGATGGTTATCATACCTATGGCCTATCATACCATCCATCAATTTGGTTTTGGATCAATGCTGCCAATTCATTCAGTGTCACCGACATGTTCAAGAGAAGTCACTCCGTAAATAGACAGTGTCTTCCCATGTTCGACTTCAGATCACATATTCACATGGTTAGACTCATACTTGAGAAAATGATTGGATGAGATAGAAGACCTTAGATCTAGTTTCATCCGTCTAGGCTGAGATTTCAGGAGAGTACTAAATCATTTGTACGATGGCTTTACACTAATGGTCATTCCATCATGGGTCTACATCTGTAGACGACTATCTATGTACATGTAATGAAAAGTTTATATGTTGAGTATGGGTATGCCTTCCCTCAGCAATTCATAAAAAATCAAAATATCATGATGTTATGTATTGTAATCGATGCAGGTCACCATCCACTTCAATTCTTCTCTGTCACATCATAAACCATATCACTCGACATTATCATTTTCGACTTCATGCTTTAGGGGGGAACTGTTATAGGTCTATTTGGGCACATCACTCCCAACATTCAGATCAGTACTTTCAGGGCTCATCAAACCCTAATTCATTTGTTACATGCCCTAGAGAAGTCAACTCATTGAATTCCTCTTTCTATGTAAGTTTCATGGTCGGAAGCCTTCTTGAAATGCCTCCTTGGGACACCAGCACAGCTCAAGCCTTGAGACAGTGCATTGCAGAGTAGGTAGGACCATTGTGGCCTACACTATAGTGCACTTAGACCCAGTTTAGCCTGTGTTGGGAGAAATTGAGCAAAATTTTCATAGGTTTATAGGATATTCCTTCATTCTAGATGATTCTAGAAGGTTCCCATCTCTTATCTACTCCTGTGAGCTCGAAATTGAACAGGCTAAGGATCCATTAACCTCCTCTCCTCTCATCCCTTGCTCCATGGAAACTAACTCCAATATTGGAAATCCATTCAATACCCTCATTTATGACAAAACCACCTCCATTTCCTATAAATTGAGCACTCATCATAGTGATCAAGGGCCTAGAATCTGAAGTTTGTAAGGAAATTTTGTTGGTTTGAGGATTGAGTTTATGTTAAGCAATGTTATGATGCTGGAGTATTGAGCTTTTGATGTGGCGAGGGTGGAACTGAAGCTGGAGGAGTGGCATGGAATCAAACTGTATTGGGTCATACTCTTCCTTCTACATTAATAAAGAGCTTATTCCTTGTCTCATATGATTGTTCATATCTGTGATCATTACGTGTTTCAATGTCTTCGATTGCATTTTTTATAGTAGATAGATCATGTATGCTTTGATCATTTCATGTTTTTGTTTCTCTTTATGGAGGCACCTTTTGACCGGATTTACTTCAAGTGGGAGCGACGGGGGAAATTCAAAAGAGATCTAGGAAGCAAAAGGAAACAAGTAAGTTCCTCCATCTCATCTATCTTCTATAAGGAAAGGGTAAACTACTTTATTTCTGTTGTTATAGGTGTAGTCACCCACCTAGGGAAGATGTGTTTATTGGTAGATGCAAATTCCATGTAACAACAATCCATACTACTGACGTGGCAAGTGACTGGGCAGGGTCAAAGGTCCATCAAAAACCTATCAGGTTTTTGACAAGTGTCATATTGTGGTTGGTTTATGGTTTGGTGCATTGGCATGTTTTCACTAGTTATAATGGACCGATGAGGAGGGGACAAGTGGCAAGCCCAAAGGCCGCCACGACTCCCTCCCCAAAGGACCACATATATCGGCGCGGAATAAAATTTTATGGCGGGTCGGGGGGTCGAACTTGGGACCTGTGCCATACAAACCACATGACATACCATTATACCATCACAATGTTTCTTAACATATAATGGTTTTTATACATATACATGGTGTTAACTAGGCGAAGTTGGGGTAAACTGTTGGCAGTTACCGCCAACCCAAACCACGACATGTGATTGTATCAACCAACTGATGGCCATAAATTTTAATAGTTTGCACTAACTGCCGAGTAATCCCATGTGAACACTTTGGTGGTAACGGTAACAACTAATCCATCCAGCGTCCAACAAACCATAACCACTCACAGTTATTGCAACATGTGAACACACTGCTTAAGTCGCCAGCTAACAGTTTTACATAACTGTGTGGATTAGCACTAAGCATGATTAGTGCTTAATTAATCCATAGTTATTTGTTAATTATTTAATTAAACTCGAGCCTAGTTCAATGAAAAATTTGACGGTCCACCAATTTCAACACTAACTCCATTTTTAGTTGGACTAACTGGAGTTCCTCCAGTTTTAGAGGAGATTGACTATGAGAAAATAGTTTTGACCATAACTTAGGAAAAATTCAACCAAATTGAGATTGGGAAAAGGTGTTCCTACCTAATTTGGACATTCTAAGCACATTGAAGCAAGTTTCAAGAGTAGTAGAGCATTGTAAGCAACACTTTTTCCATTATTGAGCTAATACATAGGCCCAAGCCATGGAAGCTAGACCAAGGAGATGTAGCCTAGGAGGGGTGAACTCCTTCATCAAAACACTGTGTTAAGTTCTCAAATTAATGGTTTCCTATAGATTTGATTGCTGCTATTCAACACTTATTTTTCATTCTATTTTTCTCATGAATTTTACATAAAAATTGATAAATTTATCTGTTTTCAATCACAAACACCATAAGGGAACCTATGTGCATGAAGAAATTGAAAAGAATTTGTTTATAAATTTGCAATTGAATTTAGCACAACAAAACTAGCATTAAAAAACAGATCAAGTTGGTACCAGAGCAAAGGTTATTTCCTTGATTTCTTGAGTTTGTGCAAGTAGGGTTTTAATGGTTGCAAATTTGTGATGATTACAAGGTTAAAGTTGTAGAGAGGAGAAGGAAAACTATTGGTAGAAACTCCTAAGGTAATGCCCAAAAGAAGGAGAGCCACAATGCCACAATCTCCACCCAAAGTTCCAATTCCAGCTGCACTTGAAGTACCTCAAGTTTTACCTTCAATTGAGATTGAGGAGGTACAAGCAATACCAAATTTGAGCTTGAATCCAAAGCCATCATGTATAGAGAAAGAGAGATTGAATGTCTTTCATAAGAGGAAGCATTCAAGAAATATTTCTATGACTTAATTGACATGGTTAGAGTCCTCTACGAAGAAAGGAATACTAGAATGGTTGGAGACAGTTCTAAGCCTCCACATGGAGAGGGAAGCTCGGGAGATAAAAAAGATTATAAGAAGGATTCCAAGGCTAATGGAGGAAATCCTCCTCCATATCCACCATCTTCATCTTCCTCATCATCTTCATCATTCTCAACATCTCAAACAACATCATATTCCACTTCCACCACAAAAATTGTTCTTACTCATTCAAAAACACTAAAGGGAAGAACTCCATTACTCAAATTGGACATTAAGTTTGAACTTCCCATGCACAATGGTGAGGTGAATGAAGAAAGGTTAGACTATTGGATTTGGCAATTGGAGGTTTATTGTAGAATTCAGAACCTTCAAGAAGATGACATACAAATCCAGTTGGCTTCACTGAGGCTAGAAGGAGCAATATTAGTCTGGTGGGAAGCAAAGACTCAAGAGGAAATGTTAATTCATTGTAATATATCCATTTCTTGGGTTGAATTTGTTTCTACAATTAAAATATAATTTTATCCTTTAGCCTATATGCAAAAAGACATTATGATTTGGAAAAAAATTAGGAACTCAAGGGCCAAAGAGTTCAAGACTATACCTAGGAGTTTAGGAAGAGGGCTTTTTTGTTAGGAGTAAATTTGAATTCCCAAGATACAATGTTGAGATATATTGGGGGTTTACATTCCCACTTAAAACATACTATCCTTATGTTCAATCCAAGAAATTTGGATGAGCTATGTGTGTAAGCCACACATCTTGAAGCAAGAGGAAAGAAAATTCAGGAAGAGCGTAGTAAGAAGAAGCCATTCAAGCTTGAGAAAGAGAAGGGTGGAAAATGGAAGGGAAAGAAGAATGCAAGTGTGAAGAAAGCCAGGGAGAAAAATATATGCTAACATTGTTCTAAATTTTGGTAAACCAAACAATAAGGGAAAACAAAAGACAATCGCTACCACACAAAATGATCTTGGATCAAATTCTGGTGATGAGACCAAGATTTCAGCCATGGTTACAAAAGGAAAAGAATTTGTTGCAAGCACTAGTTCCTCACATAGTCATAACAATGCTCCAAATGAAGAATCAAGAATAGAGTTGTTCCATGTAAGGGTAATTTCAAATCATACAAATATTGATGCATTATTTGATAGTGGGTCACAATAAAACTTAATTTCAGAAGACTTGGTAAAAAATATTAACCTTGAAACTATACATCATCATAAGCCATATCCACTGGGTTGGATAGTTAATAATGAAAATTTATAGGTTACAAGGAAATTCTTCTTCAAGTTTTCCATTATTGAAAAGTTCATTGATGAAGTTGAGGTAGATGTAGTTCCACTTGACATCTTAGGAATCATTTTGGGAAGTCCTTATTTGTATGATATGAAAGCATTATTTTATCACCATGAGAACAAATATATGTTGCTCAAGAATGGGGTGGAGTACATTGTGAGAGCCCATCGCAAAAAGTTAAAGGTTTATTTGGTTAATGCAGGGAAGATGAAGAGACTAGTAAATGCAAGTAAACATTTTGTGCTTCTCATGATCAAGAAAAAGAATGATATTGATTATGAATATTTTTAAGGCTGTGATGAAAAATTAAAATCTGATTTTTTTGATGTGGTAAGAAAACATGACGAGACGTTTCAGGAACCAAAGGGGTTACCTCCCAAGATGGGAATTCAGCATGAGATACTGTTGCAACAGGATGTTCCACTTCCAAATATTGGCATGTATCACATGTCTATTATGGAGAGAATGGAAAATAGGAAGAAAATTAAATAATTGCTAAACAAAGGTATTATATGCCCATCTACTTTTCCATGTGGTTCACCCATTGTCTTGGTGCCAAAGAAAGAAGAGACTTGGTGCATGTGTGTGGATTTTCATGCACTGAACAAAATAACAGTAAAGAATCATTATCCACTCCCAAGAATTGATGATTTGTTTGATCAATTGAGGTATGAAAAATATTTCACTAAGTTAGACTTATGAAGTGGTTATCATCAAGTTAGAATAACTGAAGAGGATATTTGGAAAACCACATTTAAAACTAAACAAGGATTGTTTTATTGGCTTGGTATGCCTTTCGGTATTACAAATTCTCCAACTACTTTCATGAGAGTTATGAATGATGTATTAAGACCATTTCTAGATGACTTTGTTATTGTTTACTTAGATTATATTCTCATATTCAAAAGATCTAGAGCTGATCATGTCATGCATGTGAACAAAGTACTTGATTCTTAAGAAAAGAACAGATGTTTTTAAAGATGTCAAAGTGTGAATTTGGCAAGACTTATTTAGTGTATTTGGGACACATTGTTGGAGGAGGTGAGCTAAAGATAGACCCCTTTAAGGTTGAGGTCATCTTGAATTGGCCCAAGCTCAATACAGTGACGGAGGTAAGAAGAACTTTAGGGGAAGCACAATATTGGAGGAAATTTATTGCTAATTTTTCTTCCATTGTAGCTCCATTTCATGAATTGACTAGTGTCAAGAAAGTCTTCCATTGGGGAGATGTACAATAGAAATCATTTGTTGCTTTAAAACGAAAGATCAGTTCAACACCGTTATTGCCTTTTTCAGACCTTAGACATCCATTTGAGATTCAAACAGATGCTAGTGATTATGCCATGGGAGAAGTTCTTATGCAGCATGGTAAGCCCATTTCATTCCATTTTGAAATTTTTAATGGAGTTATGACTAACTATCCCACTTATGAAAAATAATTTTACACATTCGTACGAAGTGTCAAAAAATGGAAACACGACTAGATGGGAGAGGGGACCATTATCCATACTGACCATCAACCATTACATTACTTATAGTCACAGTCAAATTTGCACCAATCACGACACTTCAGATGGATGGGTTTTCTACAACAATTTCATTTGGTTATCAAGTACAAAAAGGGAATCTATAATAAGGTAGTTGATATGGTTTCTAGGCCTATTGTAAATTCATCTATTATACTCAAGCACAATTATGTTTTACATGAAAGTTACATTGAGCAATATGCATATGATAATGACTTTCAAGATGTGTATGCAATATTGACGCAAGGAAACCAAATTGAAGAGTTATATTACCATGTACATAACAGTTTGGTGTATCACTTGTGCGAGTTATGTATTCCAATGGGATAAAGAAGCAATATCATAAGGGAGGCGCACACTTCATTGATTGTTGGACACTTTGGTGTAGGAAAGACAGTAGTGAATCTCTAAAGGTATTGTTATTAGCCACACATGTTTGATAATGTATCTCGTTTCATTAGAGGAATTATTTGTGTGCAACAAGTAATCCTAGCAATGGGAAACTAGGATTGTACACTCCACTTCTAGTACCTTCACATCCATGGGAGAGCATCTGAATGGATTTTGTAGGAGGTCTTCCACTGTCAAGGAAAGGTCATGATTACTTGTATGTAGTTGTAGACATGTTCAGCAAGATGTGTATTCTAACGCCATGTAAAAAGAAAATTGTAGCTGAACAAATAGCTCATATTTTCTTCCAAAATATTTGGGTTCATTTTGGTCTTCCTACTTCCATTGTAAGTGATCGATATTCTCAATTTGTTGGGAATTTTTGGTCAAATTTGTGGGACTTTATGGATACTAAGTTGAAGAAGAGTACAACCTTTCATCTGCAAATAGATGGAAAAACCGAGGTGGTCAATAGGACAATCATTCATCTTATTAGAGGATATTGCAGAAAACATCCCAAGTTGTGGGATGAATAGTTGCATTACATACAACATGCATACAACAGGACAAAGGATTCTTCCACAAGTACATCACTATTTGAGGCATGTTTTTGGTACTTGCCAAGATTGAAATTGGACTTCATATTTGAGAAATATGTTGCCATCACTGGTCATAGTGACATCGATAAGGCAAGGAATTTCATAGAGAAAATTCAATTGATACATCATACAATGCAAGAACAACTTGAAAGAAGTCAGAGCATCTACAAGGCAAGGCATGACAAACACTGTGTTGATCATAAATTTCAAGTTGGAGATGAAGTTTGGTTATATATTAGAAAAGAGAGACTTCAAGGGGAAGTTAAAAATTTTAAGCCAATCTATTTCGTCCTTTTAAAATTATGGAAAAGATTGGTAACAATGCATTTAAGCTAGATTTGCCTCCTTATATGCAAATATACTCTGTTGTTAATGTTGAGAATTTGATATTGTTTGAGCCTCCTTTAATTGATTATCAAGGAGATCATGTTCAACTGCCATCAATATATGATTTCTCACTAGAATTCAATAGATGATTTCTCACCAGAATATCTTGATGAACTTCAGCAAGATCTCATACTTGACAGAAGAACCAAAACTTCAAAGAGAGGGAATGTCGAATACCTTAGAGTGGGACTCAAGGGAAAAAAGTATTCTAAATCCAAATGGTTGCAGATTGAGAAGGTGAAAAAGTTTTACCTCTACCTGCTGAACAATTGATAGTATATTTTGGGGTCCAAAAGGCTTCTAGTGGGGAGGAATGATCAGGTGCTAAGTATTTATCTCAAAAATCAAAGTTCTTAGAATCAGTTGAAACTTGAACAACCATGTCCGTCTCAGTGAAACAATCCCAACACAACTTATTTCACTGAAAACCAAGCTCGTATGAAGAAGATATCATGTTTTGTCTTATTTTCCAAACAGTGGATTTTTTGAAAAAAAATGTACAGTCACTACATAGTCAGCAGTCCATACTGTTGATGTGGTAGGTGACTGGGCAGGGTCAAAGGTCAGTCAATGGCCTATCAAATTTTGACAAGTGGCATATTTTGGTTGGTTTATGGTTTTGTGCATTGGCATTTTTTCATTTCTTTAGAATGGACTGATGAGGAGGGGACAAGTGGCAAGCCTGGAGGCTAACATGTGTCCCTCCCCAAAGGACCACATATATTAGCGCGTAATAAAATTTTATGCTAGGTTGGGGGGTCAAACCAAGGACTGGCACCATACAAACCACATGACATACCATTATACCATCACAAATTTTCTTAGCATATACTTTTTTTTATACGTATACATGCTGTTAACAAGGCAGAGTTGGGGTAAATCGTTGGTAGTTACCACTAACCCAACCATGGCATGTGACTATATCAACCGACCAGTAGTCATAAACTGTAACCATTTGCACTAACCATCGGGTAATCCCACATGAACACTCCAGTGGTAACGGTAACGGCTAATCTATCTGGAAGCCAGCAAACCACAACCGCTCACAGTTATTGCAACATATGAACACACCGCTTAAGCTGCCAGCTAACGGTTTTACATAACTACGTGGATTAGCGCTAAGCACGATTAGTGCTTAATTAATATACAGTTATTTGTTAATTAATCACGTTTAACATTTAATTAAACTTGAGTTTAGTTCGGTGGAAAATTCAATGGTCCACCGATTTTGGCACTAACTCCATTTTTAGCAAGACTAACTGGAGTTCCTCCAGTTTTAGAGGAGGTTGACAATGAGAAAATAGTTTTGACCATAACTTGGGCAAAATTTAACCAAATTGAGATCAGGAAAAGGTGTTCCTAGTTGATTTGGACATTCTAAGAACATTGAAGTAGGTTTCAGGAGAAGTAGAGCATTGTAAACAACACGTTTTCCATTATTGAGCTAATACAGAGGCCCAAGCCATGGAAGCTAGACCAAGGAGATGTAGCCCAGGAGAGGTGAACTCCTTCATCAAAACACTATGTTAAGTGTTCAAATTGATGTTTTGTTGTACATTTGATTGCTTCCATTCAACACTTGCTTTTCATGCTATTTTGCTCATGAATTTAACATAAAACTTGATAAATTTACATGTTTTCAATCACAAACACCATAAGGTAACCTATGCACATGAAGCAGTTGAAAAGAATTTGTTTACAAATCTAAAGTTGAAATTAGCATAGCAAAACTAACATTCAACAATAAATCAACAATATTTCCATGAGTAACTCTCATAGTTTTGATACATGTCATATGTTGCAAAAAAATTAGATAGCTTAGGATTCAACATCAACCTCATCATGGGGAAGAAAAAGTTTCCCCTTGGAGACCACCCAGGTTGCAAGAAATTCTTCCCACTCATTATCAACCTACCATTATGGAAATTATACCACCAACTAATATTGATGACACACAACATCATATACAATTCATTTCCTCGTCTGTAGGAACCATGATTTGTGTTGTTTTCTCATTATTTTTTGGTGTTGAGACTACTAAACCCACCACACTAGTGGTACCATCACCGATGGAGAAGACCCTTCCCATCTGCAAATTGTCAAATTCACTAGGTTTTACGACATCAACCATCGAATCCTATTCTTGCTTGTCGACCAGCATAGTTAGGCTTGAACTCCACCCTCACGGCCTTGCGCAATGTAATTCAACAATAGACAATATTTTTCACTCAGACAAAAAAATTCTAAATGATGGAAACCGAATGTCCATTGGATGCCATGCACCATCATTCATACTTTCTACCTTAAAAATCATTTTTACCTACTAATGCAACTAGCCTCGATATTTGTGCCATAGAATCAAAATATTTCCTACCTCTAGGACAAGTAGATTGGTTTAAGAATTTCATCCTAGCACTAGATTCATTCGAGGAATGGAGCATGTCGAATATCTCACCTACCATTAAGGTCAATGTTCAAACAAACCTGGCATAGTTGATCGCAAGGAGAAGCATGATCTCAAGAGGAGGTGGCCTCATACACTACCCTATTCCAGGAATATAGGGATATATTTGCATGGGCTTATTCTAAAATGCCAGGAATTAGTCCCACCATTGTGGAAAATTATATTGACACATGGCCTAACACCCACCCTCTTCGGAAGGAACAATTTCAACTACATCCCACCAAGGCAGAAGCAATCAAGAAGGAAATTGAGAAACTCCACAACACTGGTTTCATCTATCTTATTGCTTACACATCTTTGGTTTCTAACCCTATACCCATCATGAAAAATAGGGCACCATAAGAGTTTATATTGATTTTCAAGATATGGATCGAGCATGTCACAAGGAAAATTACCCTATGCCATTCATCGACCAAGTTATCGATGCTTTTGTAGGTCATGGTGCCATATCCTTCATGGATGGGTTATTTGGGAATAATGAGATTCAAATTTGCCACACCAATCAGTATAAAACATGCTTCAAAACCCCATGGGGTAAATTTTCATATCGAGTGATGCCCTTTGGCCTTAAAAATGATGGTGATACTTTTCAGTGAGCCATGAACTATATCTTCCATGATCTGGCTCATCTCATTCTCGCCTATTTGTTTAGACTTACTATACAATCCAAAAAGTGTGGTGGCCATTTGGAGGACCTTCGCTTAGTGTTTCAAATATGTCAACAATATAACCTACACTTGAACTCTCTCAAGTGTGTCTTCTGTGTTAACGCGGGAAAACTAGATTCATTGTTCCCCATAAATTTATTAGAGTTGACCCTCTCAAATTCGAGGCCATCAAGAAAATTTCACCTCCAAAATCTTTAAAGTAGCTCCAAATCTTGAAGGGTAAGGCCAACTTCTTATACTTTTTTCTCGACTATGCCACCTGTGCGCATGGCTTGTTGCATCCACTTCATTAGGATATCCCTTTTCACTAGGATGAGGAGGCATGAGACTCATTTGAAGTCGTAAAAGATGCATTTTCTTAGGCACCTTTGATTAGCTCTCCTAACCATAACAAGGAATATACCCTATACCTCTTAGCATATGAAGTATCCATCACTGGGGTATTGGTCCAAGAAGAACTTGATAATAGAGAGCATGTAATCTATTATGGTAGTGAGAACCTCTTCAAGCCTACGTTGATGTATGATCCAACCAAAAAGACAACCTTAGCCCTTATCCAATCTATATAGAAACTTTGACATTACATAATCTTACGAACCACTGCCATAGTAGCAAATATCAATCCTATGTGATACTTGCTCTCTCGTCGTATAATGAACCTCAAATATGCTCGAGTGGTCATTATTCTACAAGAATTTTATCTTCAATTTGCCTCCCTCAAGAGAATGAAGGCCCTTATCCTCGTTGATTTAATCAGTGATATCCCAAAAGAGACCCAAGGATCCCCCATTAATGTTGTGTTCCCCAACGAACACATGTTCTTAGTGTTAACGGATGACCCTGGTACAGTGACATCCTCCTATTTTTACGAAATTAAAATTTCAAACCTTAGCTTACTCGTGAAGACTGGAGGTGCATATGCCACCAGTCCCCCATCATTAACTCCTTTTGGGGGATGTCCTCTATTCACAGGGTGTCGACACCATCATTCGTCGATGCCTCACTAATGAGCAAGCCAAGCAAGTCTTATATGATTTCCACAATGGGGCATGTGGCCACCACCACTCAGCAAGTCCTTCATGTCAATTATTTTTTTCCCACCCTTTTCCATGAATGTATTCAATAAATCAAGATATGTGAGCGGTGCCAAAGATACACTCATAAGGTGTGGGCCCCACCAACTCCCCTACACTTGGTCATCGTCGTTGACCCTTTCTACAAATGGGGCATAGACTCGTGACCTACAACCCCCCATCATCAGACAACCATAAGTATGTTATACTTTTCATCGAATACTTCACCAAATGGGCAGAAGTCATGCCCGCATACAATAACACCATAGAAACCGTTGCATGATTTTTCTTTAACCATGTCATAACATGGTTTGACTTTCCGAAGGAGTTGGTATCCTGTCATGACAAACATTTGGAGAATGAATTATTTCAGGAGTAATCCCAACACCTTGTTTTTTCCCATGAGTTCACTTCCCCATACTACCCTCAGTCCAATGGATGGGTAGAAGCTATCAACAAGTCCTCAAAGTAATGTTGTAGCGTATGGTGAACAACCACAAAATTAGTTGGCACCATATGATGTTTTCAACCTTGTGGGCATACTGCATGATGGTCAAAGCATCTACAAGATTCACACCCTTCCAATTAGTCTATCGGGTCAAAGTTGTCCTCTCCATTGAGCATGAGATCCCTACCCTACACTCAACCAACAAAATTCTCACCGACATCACACCTTTAGAAAAAGGTTGGTATAACTGGAACACGTTGACAAAAGTCGATGAGAATCTCTCCAGCATAATGAAGCACAAAAAAAGTGTACAAAAGACTCTTTTGACTAGAATGTCACCCCTTGGTCCTTTAATGAAGGGGATTTATTCCTTCATTATAATGTTTCCAAAGAAGCATTATGACTATGGAAATTTGAAACATTATGGAAGAGCCCATACTTTGTCAAACATTTCCTCCTCAAGGGGTCATACATCTTAGCAAACCCTAATGGGACTTTCTTCCAAGATCCTGTCAATGGGCTTTACCTTAAAAAATTTCATCCATAACATTATAAGTAGCCCTAGAATGAAAATTTATGCACCATGACTTATTTTTATGATGATCAATTCATCATGGATACACTTCAAAACCTTTCTCTCATCATGTGTCACAAATGGATCATTTGCCATCCTATCATCGTGGGTTTTCTCATGCTACTTCTTGATGGTAGTAAAACCTCAATGCAACATCCTGGGTCATACACTCTCCTGACCACACATCATGTCTCACCAATAAACTATGTATAGCATTGGTTATCAACAATAAAGCCGAATACAATGATGTCATAAGCCTCTTGGTTGATGCCTCCTATCTAGGTATTAGTCACATGCATGTATTCCTTGATTCTTAGCTTGTGTATCACTGTTGAGTAGAACCTTCATATCTCATGATCCATGCCTCTTTTGGAAATATTTGCATCCACAAAGGTTAGCCTGTGATTTTGATCATATCACATTTATGCATATACCAAGAAATCAAAATCATATAGTTGACCATAGCTAATCAAATCCTAGAGTGGCATGTATCACATATATATATTTCCATGAAGAACATGAAGAATCAACATATTATCCATCACATAAATGGAGACATATGTCACATCTCATGTATATATATGTGTGTGTGTGTGTGTGTGTGTGTGTGTGTGTGTGTGTGTGTATAGATACACACACGATATATATATATTACAAATATATAAATATATATATATATATAGTATATAAGAATATATATATAATATATAATATTTAATATTACATATACATATACATATACATATACATATACACATATATATATATATATATATATATCCATAGACTCAAAACCAGGAAAAATAGGTCATCAAAATAGGGGAGCATCCTCATAATGGTTGCTTTCCCTAGTACATACAAAAACTTTATCTATGGTTGCGGACCTACACCCCTTGCTTGAGGTCCCACTACCTCATCTAATGCTAGACTGGGATGTGCATTCACTACTTCCAGTGGATGGTGATAAAGAGTCAGTCGTCATGCCTTGTCACATTCCATCACTATATCCAATGTCTCCTCACCCAGCCCACCCCTCCTTGGGCACCCCACTTGCATTGGTGACTGCTCAACCACATGCATCCGCTGACTCCCTTAGTTACACCTCTGTAACCTCAGCTCAAGCCTCTCTCGCCTTGACATGCTCTTGAAGCCTAGTCATCTCTGTAGATGTGGATGAGCTACCTCCCTCCCCTTAGTGTTGAGAAATGACAACCAGAAATTCCAGTTTAATTTGTCCTTGAATTAAACAATGAATTAAAATCGAATTATATTCTCATAGAAACTTGTAAATAGTTAATTAAGTTTAATTAAATTAATTATCTTGGGAATTTTGAGTTGGAAGTCTTTCTGTATTCATGTACATGTTCTCCCTAAATTTTAGGGGTCCAGGATGAGTTTATTTGAGTTGTAATTAGATAACTTAGTTTGATTGAGTTATAGACAGTTAAACTAGTTCTAACTATTTTTGGAACTAGTAGAGGTCTAGTAGTGAGTTGGTGCATTGGTGCATCCTTAGTGCTACTTCAGCTAACTGAAGATTCCCTCATGAGAAACTCATGCATGTTAGTTCAGAGAAAGACCCAATTGATACTAGAGTGTAGGGACAATGTACTATTAGTTGTAGAATGATCCGAGTTGTACAGACCATGCAAGCAATCAGAAGAGGACCTAGATTTAGATTGTGCAGTTATGGAATAAGGAATTCCCAATTAAATATGGGCTATTCATATCAGGAATTTTGCAAGGAAATAGGGGCTCATCAGGCACAATATATTGGCTAAGTGTTGGTCAGTGTGGGCTTGTGAGGCAGAAATTTGATCATACTTGTGCAGGAACTGTTCTTGTGAGAACATGCTTTGTATTATCACTCAGATTTATGATTAATGCAATATATAGTCTGGTTTTTTAGCAACGGCCTTCCCCAAAGAAACAATTGTGTTATGTGTCTTTAATTATATTCATCTTGTTGATTATTGTTTTCATTTAAAGAGTAGAGTAGATTCTTGTCTTGTGTTTTAGTACATAACATGAGTTGTAAATCTACAGGAGAAATATACATGGTATCGAAGCTGAAGAGAATATACTAGAGGAGATTTTGAAGTTTTGAGTTTCGCGTTACAGGTGAAATTAGAATTAGCAATACATACTTCAGGATTGGAAAATGGCTTTCTACAGTTTGATGCTCGAGTATGCCTTGGAAGTAAACTGAAATTAAATAGTCTGGAAGGATAGGATGGAGGTTTTGCTTGAGGATAATGGCCTCATGGAATTCATTGATCAAGACATTCCTAAGCCAAAAACATCGGATGCATAGAATCAAGTTGAATGGAAGAAGTGTGTGGAGAAGGTGAGGTGGATAATCCTTGAGGGAGTTTGAGACCACATTGTCTTGAGTCTCAATGGGAAGGAAACTCTGTATTCTATGTGGAAAGCATTACCATACCTATTCCATAACAACAATTACCATAGGAAGTTGGCACTAAAATAAAAAATTTGAAATTTCAAGATGGCGAAAGGTGATACCATTCCAAAATACTTGACCAAGTTCACTCATTGTCGTGATGAGCTGGGAAGTGTTGGAATAACTATTGTCGAGGATTATATGGTGAGCCTAGCTCTCCTAGGCCTTCCCAAGAGTTGCAATAGCTATCAGGAATCTATCAATGGGAGGGAGAAGCTACCCTATTGGGAATGATTGTGCTTGGATTTAATGTAGGAGGAGATCAAAGGAACACTAGAGAAAGATCCTCATCAAAGACTGATGATGAGAAAAATTGTGCCTTAGCAAGTAAGGAAAGGAAAGGGAAATGGAAGGTGTCCCATTCCAAATTGGATTCTTTCTATGGAGGTAAGAACAAAGACATGATTAAAGTTAAGTACTTTCATTGTTACGAGCTAGGCCATTTTGCTACAAATTTTCCACTCAAGAAGTCCAAGAAGAAGTCCTCAGGAGGAGCGGTGGGTGAGGCTCTGGCCTTTCAATTCGAATTGGAATTTACTCTTGTTGCATGCATGGTGTCATCAATGATGGGTAGTGTATTGTACCTTAATAATGGAGCTTCATTGCATGTGACTGGTGGCAAGGAGTAGTTCAGTGACTTAGAGGAGAAGGATCTCCAGATGCATACAGAGATGGGTGACGATGGGAGGTATAGTACTACTAGATTAGGCATGTTACTTTTCAAAGGGAGAAGGGTGCTCCTCTCACCTTGAGGGATGTTATGTATGTGCTCGAGTTGAAGAAGAACTTAGTATCAGTCTGCGCTTGAGGATAGATGCTATGATCTCATTTTCTTGAAAGGAAAGGCATTCCTTCGACACATAGCCATAGGTCAATTAAAGAAGATAGGGATTCATGTTAAGAATCTCTATAAGTTGGAGGTAAAGGATTGTTCTTCCTTGAGCATGAAAGCAGAGAAGGGGCAGAGCTGAGACATTAGCGAATTGTGGCATAGGCTATTGGGTAACTTGCATCATGGGGCTTTGAAAATCATGATGTAGATCTCTACTAGTCTTTTCAAAGGTATGCTAGAAAAAGTTGATACATGCAAGGGGTGTACTTTGAGAAATTACTCCAAGGCTTCCTCTCACGACATAAACAGTTGAGTAGAAGTGATTCTAGAGCTACTCCACTCACTATGTGTGTGGACCATTCTTGATATCATCCACGGCCAAACACATGTATTATGTTATATTTGTTGATGAATTTTCTCATAAATGTTGGATATTTTTCATGTAGAAGAAGGATCAAACTTTCACAAAGTTTTTTGAATTTAAATAATTGGTCGAGAAAGAATCTGGAAAGAAGGTTAAAGCTCTGAGGAGTGATAATGGTGGTGAGTATGTCTCAAATGAGTTTAAGAACTTCTATGTGCCAGAAGGGATTAAATGAGAGTTGATGGCACCCCAAAACCCACAACATAATGGGGTGGCCGAGAGGAAGAACAGAATCATTGTAGGAGTAGCATGGGTGATGTTGCATGATCAAGGGCTACCACTACACCTGTGGGATGAGGCATGCAACACAATGGTTTATTTGCAGAACCATAGCTTGCATCAAATTCTTGGGATGAAGACATCAAAGGAGGCTTACTTTGGTAAGAGACCAGATGTTGGTCACTTTAGGATTTTGGGGTCACCGGTATATTTCCATGTGACCAAAGATGAATGGAAGAATATTGAGTTGAAAGTAGATTTGGGGATATTTGTGGGGTACACTGATACATCTCACAACTATCAAGTGTACTTGCCGACCAACAGGATGAAAATGGTTCACATGGATGTCAGATTCAATGAGGAGAAGGCCATGCAAGTTTCCCTTGAGAGGGAGCTTGAGCTACATGTGGCTGAGGAGATTTTAGCTCCCAAGGTTGAGGAGCCTCATATTGATGTGGAGAAGCCACATGAAGAGGATCTAAGAGTGGAGACATCCACTCAGGTAGAGTCTTCCAGAGATGGGAGAAATCATACCAGAGAGGCTAAAAGGTTATTTCATGATGCATGGGACAATGTGGGAGCACCCATATCTCAGTGCAGGAAGAGGAGGTCACCTGAGAGGTAGACTAGATACATCGATCTTATGAGTGGATGTGTTGAGACATAGCCATCTTCCTTTGAGGAGGTAGTGCAACAACCAATTTGGGTGGATGTCATGGTCGAGGAATATGACTCCATAGTTCGTAATAGTGTTTGCATGTGCTCTAGAGACCAAAGGACAAATCGATGGTGAGCTCTCGATGGATTTACAAGGTAAAGAAAGCTGTAGATGGTAGTTTGGAGAAGCATAAGGTCAGGTTTGTGGCTCGTGGCTTTTCACAGGTAGAGGAGATTGACTATCATGAGACCTTTGCTCTTGTTGCAAGGTACTCATTGATCAGATCTACATTGGCACTATCAGCACAAATGGGTTAGAAGATACATCAAATGGATTTAAAGACAACCTTCATTAATGGCACAATTGAGGAAGAGGTATACATAGAGCAGACTAAAGGTTTTGAGAACTTCGACCATGAGTCACATGTGTGCCGGCTCAAGAGGGAATTGTCTGGGCTGAAGAAGGTACCTCGTGCTTGGTACACTAGGATTGATAGCTACTTCAATGGGTTGGGCTTTAACAAGAGTGAAGCGGATGTGAACCTGTACCACATAGTAGTGTAAGGTAAATTAATGATCATTGTGTTATATGTCGACGATTTAATTTTGACAGGTGATGATTAGTTGATCAAGTCTTGCAAGGTGGACCTTGCAATAGAGTTTGATATGAAAGATATGACGCTCATGCATTACTTTTTGGGCATGGCAGTATGGTAGGGTGATGGGGAACTATTTTTGTCTCAGGGAAAGTATGCCAACAAGATACTCAAGAGGTTTCGCATGGAGGGTAAGTAAACCCATAGAGACTCCTCTAGTGGGTAACTGGAGGAAAGAGGATGCTACTTTAAGTGAAGTAGTCGAAGCTACTATTTATAGGCAGCTTGTGGGTTCAATCATTAATGAGCCTCATCACTGGTTAATTACATGGGCCTTAATTCACCTCCTAGCCTAGTCAAACCAACTATTCTCATAACTTATTGCATACATTTGATTATATTTTGTTTATGAGATGAGTTACAATTGGATATTTTGCTTTGTGGTCGGATGTGCATTTAATGCAGGATTAAAGGATAAAATCAAGGAATTTTGGCAAATACCTTGGTCAAAACTCAAATGGGACAAGGTAGAGGAATTATAGGAGGTAAATCCTCCTCATTTACTACCCCTCCATTCGAATTATCCTCCATTAGCTCAGAGTGCAAACAACCAAATCATGAGGACTAGAAGGCAGTCGAGCAAGTGAAAGACAAAACACCAATTTATCTCGAGTTTGGGAGCTGAGCCTCCCTAGTTTTGAGGAAGTCGTTGGAGACTTCAGATGTATAAGTAGAGAGGCCTAGGACCTCATTAGGATTCAGATTTTTTATTGTAAAAATTTACTCTATTTTTGAGCTTCAAGACTTGTGACAGTTTTTGATGTAATCCATTGTTTTGATGATAAGAATGAGTTTTTTTTTGAGCCAGCACTGACTTAGCTCAGAGGGCTGAAGCTCTTGGGTTAGGGCCCAACCCTAGTAGCCAAGGCTCATCTTTATTGTACATCTATGCTAGCATAGGTTCATAGTTTTATTTTTCATTTGCTTAAATAGTTGCCTTTCCATTACAACAGTGTAGAGTAGATTGGTTGTATGTTAGTTTTTTCTTCCATTTGTGCCTTCTTTCAATTAATAGGTTAACGAGGAGAAAAAGATCACCATAATGTTGTCAGCAGGTGTCTCGGCCTCACCTCCTCCCTCTGGGACCATGACTTGAGGAAGAGACCCTTTAGCAACCCCCGAAACACAGATTTCTAGTTCTTGCATGAGCTTTGGAATTTGTTGTCTTGATTCAGTACTTGGTTCATTTCATTGTCATCTTTTTCCATTACTCTATTTACAATAATATCTCACTCATGTTCTCATTTCCTTCAGCACTTTCTTCATGCATAATCTGGGCAATTGATTCATGCTTTTCTAGTTTATGAAGATGTATCTTGTTGCATAGTTCTTGAAATAAACACATATTTTAAGAACTGCAGGTACTTCAGGGGAGGTCTAGACTTCATCACCAGCATCCATCTTCCACCTCATCAACCTTAACCATCTCTTGTTCCACGATCACCCTCACTAGTTTTTTTGTCCTTTTTCATTGAAATTCCCCTAGACGCATTAAGTGAATCTAGCCATCGCTTCTCTTGGATATTAACTCCTGAGTGTTCCTAGACCTTATAACTTCCTATCCCACACATCACACACCTTTTCCTAGCTTCCCAACACCTCCAACACCTCACAATTAGCTCTCAGTTGTATCTTGTAGGTTTCCTATAATTCCTACAGGATCATCTGGTAGGTGTTGGCATTATGACACAGATTTTTCACTATGACACAGGTTTTGTCCTTGATGGCCACTCACTCAGATGACAGATCACAATTCAGATTCACAAAATGAAGAAAGAGAGGCATATTCAAGTTCCTCATTGACCAAGTCACATGTACACGTGGATTCGCAGGCCAAAAGGTGTGTATGGTATACACACGCACTTTCATGGAAGTAAAGACGCATGCTGTTGGAAAGCTTAGTTTTGGTCCATGGTATTTGGTCCATGGTATTTTGATCCATGTTATTGGTCCAAGGTATCTTGTCCAAAGTGTTGACCCCAGGTATTTGGTCCAAGGTATTGGTTCTATGTGGTTTTGGTCCATGGTATTGAGTAAGGCCTAAGACTATAAAAGGAGGAGAAGATCATTAGGCAAAGGCACTCATGCATTGAATATCTAATGAAGAGAAAGATTTAGAATACAGGTTATTGGGTTATGGTGCATAGTTGGATCCTAATCAAGGATGAACCTTAGCGCATGATGGGTCAAGATCTTAAGGCTTGAAGTGAAGTATCTTTGTTTGTTTTGATCTTTTATCTGAATAACTAGCGCATGTTGTAGACTATAAATATGATGATCTGGGTATAACTGAAGTCTGGAATTGTTGTAAAGATTAAATCATCATTTATAGATCTATATGTAGGTTCACCTTAGAAAAGGCGTGTATACATGTTGGTTCTACATATCAAAGCAACATATACATCTTAAATTTTATTTGTAGGTCTATACGCAAGTTTTCCTTAAGAAAAGTGCATATTCACACAGATTATGCACATTAAAGTATTGTATACCTCATAAAATATGCTTTAGCTACTTTTGGTTGCTATTATAGTGTTCTGGGTTCTAGTTACTATTTCTGGTTACTGTATTCTGATTACAGCATTCTGAAAAGTGATTGATTGATTCAGTTGTGGTTGGTGCAAAGGAGATTGATTGATACAAATGTATGTGATGTTTGAATGATGTTATTGATGGATCCAGTCTGAAAATTTATGAAACGTGGTCCCTGGCCGGCACCTACACACTAGTAATCATATCAACTAGTACAAGAGCTAGGGGGTTGTAGCTCCCTTCCAGGAGAACCTAGAGAATGAGAGAATGTTGTAGCATTCTGTAGGTAGAATCCTGCGTATCGTTATAAGACTGAACCAGTACAAAAATTGTAAAAAGAAGTTTCTTATTAAAAGGAAGATAGAGACGATTGCAACAGGTGGTTTTCACCCACACTGGGTTTCCACCTTATATCTTGTGTTCATGTGTGTGTGATTGTCTATTCTTTTTTACTGCACCTGGTTACTGTTTATATGGTTTTGATGCACTGATTAAAGATCAGCATATGAAAAATTAACTGAATCATAAGTTTGCAAGATATACACTAGTTGCCTTAAGAAAAGTTACACACAAGTTCCATTAACTGAAGTAGCGTATATGAATCTGAGTATGGAAAAGAAATATTATTTACTTGCTAATACTGAATCACCCCCCCCCCCCCCCAGTATTATTTCCAACAATTGGTATCAGATAAGGTCCTTCAGAAGAAGCTTGATCGCTTGAAGGAAGATCTATCATCATGAGTGAATACGAAAAAAGGGATCCATTAGACCACCAATATTTGATGGGAGCAATTTCGTTTATTGGAAGGTAAGAAATATAGCCTATCTTCAATCTCTTGGAATAGATGTCTGGGAAATCGTGGAAGGAGGATATACATTTCCATCAGCAATTCCTACAGATATGGCAGGTAAAAAGCAATATGAAACCAATGCCAAGGCTGTCAATACATTATTGGGGAGTCCGTCACAATCAAAATTTGTCAAAGTAATGTAACTCAAAACCACCAAAGAAATATGGGACAAGATCATTCTAATCTATGAAGGAGACAATCAAATAAAACGTGCAAAACTGCAATCTCTCATAATTCAATATGAAACTCTCAAAATGCACAATGATGAAAGTATTGCTAGTTACTTCTTACGTATAGATGATATTGTTAATTACATGAAGAACTTGGGTGAAGAGATAAAAGAAGTTACTTTATTTGAAAAGGTTTTAAGATCCTTGTCTACTAAGTTTGAATCAAAAGTATCTGCCATAGAAGAAAAGCAGGGATTTTAGACTATTACTATGACACAACTGCACAGACTCTTAACTGCTTTCGAAATGAGAAAAGGAGGTCCATCAGATATGAGAGAAGCCACATTCAAAGCTTCAGGAAGAGAAGAACTCAATGAATCGGGACATATTTTAGAAGGAGAAGAAAAAGCAAACTTTGCCAAGAACCTTCAATGGGGTTCTGGGAGATTCAGAGGTAAACTACCTTTCAAATGTTTTCCTTGTGGAAGAGTCAGTCATTATGCTACCAAATGTCCTCATAAAGATAAGCTTGATAAAGGTAAGGAATCAGAAAAATGGAATAGAAAACAAAGTGTAAATAAGAAGAGCTACTATACTCATGAAGATAGCGATGGTTTATCAAATAGTGATGAAGATGAAAATAGTAATGACTATAGACTTCTAATGGATTTTGAAGATGATGATTTCTGGATGCTTTAGATGAAGATGACCTTTATGAATAAACTCTCTAAACTCAAAATATGTTTAGAAGAAAAGAATATGATTATAGATACTCTAACATTCCAACTTGCTGAAAGAGAGAAACACAATGAAAAACTAGAATGTGAAATTGTGGGTCTAAAGAAAGGATATTGAGAAAACAAAAGCTCTCAATCTTAGATTTACTAAAGGATCAGAAACCTTAAATGAAATTATCAAAGTGCAGCATTCTCCTCTGATAAAGATAGGTCTTGGATATACTGAAGAAGCATCCCAAGCATAGAAGCTGTCAACCTCCACTAAGAGCTATCTTGATGCGGCAAAGTGCAGTGAATAGTTTGACAATTGACAGCAAAGGCATAAAGCAAATCACTAGGTAAATCGGGCTCAATTTACTTCAAGGATGAACAGAGGATACAAATCTCAGGTAAATCATACTCATTCTGCTTCAAGAATGAATATCAATAGCAACTACAATCACTAGGTTAGTAGATTCGATAATAATAGGAACTTCTTTAATGGCCAATGTTTTTCATGTCATAACTTTGGACACAAAGCTACTCAATGTGTTGCTTACAAGACCATCATGACTAGAGAAGCATGAAATCAAAGGAATGTGACGGGGATCATGAAACGGACCTACAATAACTTTTCTCTTCTTGAAAATGAAATAGAAGGCCCTATCTGCAACAACTTTGGTCACGAAGAATCTAAATGCAAGAGTCAATTTTGGCAAACATCTTAGAAGGAGAAAACTTCATTAAATCCCAAAATATGGAGAAAGAAAGAACCACAAACAGAAAGATGTGGTATATCCTTGTATGCAAAAGGACAAGAAAATCAGTGGTACATCGACAGTGGATGCTCGAAACACATGACGAGTGATAAGGAAAAACTTCAGTCATATAATGCCTTAGAAAAGGAAAAGAAGGTCTCATTTGGAAATGACACTCATGTTGTCATAAAAGGTAAAGGTTTTGTTCTTTTAAAAGAAAAATTTAAAGCTGGGAATTTTATGTATGTTCATGGTCTAAAGCGTAACCTGTTGAGTGTCAGTCAAATGTGTGGTCAAGGAAATGAAGTAGTATTTCGATCAAATGGATGTGTTGTTCGTTAGCTTCATATAGGAGAAACCGTGATCAAAGGTATAAGAACTCCAAACAACATATATATACTTAAGGGAGGACAACAATAGTGTTATGTAAGAAAAAACAATGAACATTGGCTATGGCACAGAAGATTGGGGCATCTAAGCTTCTCTCAAATAACAAAAGCAAGAAAATTCCAGGCTGTTTGTGATCTTCCTATATCAACATTCTAGAAAATACAATATGCAAATCATGTCAATTTGTTAAGCAAACTAGGTCGCAATTCCCTGAAAAGGAAGGATCAGCTAGTAAGCCTCTTGAACTTATTTATACTGATTTATGTGGTCCATCAAGGAAAAAGTCACCTTGTGGAGAGGAATATTTTATAATGTTCATTGATGATTTTTCCAAAATGTGTTGGATAGGGCTTCTAAACCATAAAGATGAAGCATTTGAAAAGTTCAAAGCATTCAAAGCCCTGGTTGAAAATGAATCAAATCAAAAAATCAAATGTCTCAAATCTGATCAAGGAGGGGAATTTACCTCGAATGAATTCTTTGACTTTTGTGAAGAACATGGAATAAAAAGGAAATTCTCCACTGCAAGGACTCCTAAGAAAAATGGAGTGGCAGAAAGGATGAACAGAACTATTCAACAAATGTTTCGTGCTATGCTAGATGAGTTTGGGACTCCTGCAACCTTCTGGGGTGAAGCTGCATTCATTGTCGTCACTATTCTCAACAAAGAAAATGTTCAGGTAAACATCACTCAAACTCCACATGAAATTTGGTATGGTAAGACTCCTACCGTAAAATACTTCAAAGTTTTTGGAAGCAAATGTTACATCAAAAGGACTGATGAAAAGCTTGGCAAGTTTTAACCCAGAGCAAATGAAGGCATTCCCCTTGGTTACTCTTCCCGAAGTAAAGGATATAAGTGTTATAGTAAAATACTTGGGAAAATATTTGAAAGCATTGATGTTGTGGTTGATGAAGCATGAAAAAATCCAAAGTAGGTAAAAACCGAAGATTGTGGAGAAGATGAGGATTATCCTTCCAGATCAAATCAAACTAATTTTGAAGAAGAAACCAATGAAGCACTAGAAGAAAAGATAACGGTAGAAGAAAAGACTCCATCTAGGTATGTTCAGAAAAATCATTCAGAGACTCAAATTTTGGGATAGAAAGAGGCAGGTGTGCAGACAAGAAGAACTATTACAGAAGTTTCAAGCTATCTAGCATTGCTTTCCTCCATCGAACCTCAAAATGTAAATGAAGCATGCAAAGATGAATGTTGGTTCAAGGCCATGAATGAAGAACTTGAGCAAATTGAAAAGAATAATACTTGGGAATTAGTTCCTAGACCTCATGATAAGGCTATCATAGGAACCAAATGGATATTCAAAAATAAGCTGAATGAAAATGGTGAAGTTATTAGAAACAAGGCCAGACTTGTTTGTAAAGGATATCCTCAACAAGAAGGTATAGATTTTGAAGAAACTTTTGCATCCATTTCTAGACTTGAAGCCATAAGAATGTTCCTTGCTTTTTCTAGTTTTTAGAAATTCAAAGTATACCAAATGGATGTAAAATCTGCCTTTCTTAATGGGGACTTAGAAGAAGAAGTATATATTGAGCAACTAGATGGATTCATCCTTGGAAATGATCTAAAACTTGTATGCAGACTCAGAAAGGCTCTCAATGATCTAAAACAAGCTCCAAGGGCCTGGTATTACCATCTTGTATTACCGTCTTGACAAATACATCCATCAACAAGGTTTTAAAAAAGGATCAGCTGATAACAATCTATATACAAAGATTGACAATAATAAATTGCTAATACTTATTGTGTATGTTGATGATATCTTTTTTGGTAGCAATGAAGAAGCCATGAGCCAAAACTTTGCTTTGGTAATGTAGCAAGAATTTAAAATGTCCCTACTTGGTGAGCTCACATATTTTCTTGGTCTACAAGTTCAACAAAATAAAGATGGTATTTTTCTGTCACGAACCAATTATCTCAAGAAGATCTTAAAAAAATATGGCATGGAAGATTCTAAACCAATATGTACCCCTATGGTAACAGGATGCAGTCTCATCTCAAATGATGAATCAACAGTAGTACATCAACCAGCCTATAGATCCATGATTAGCAGTCTGCTTTATCTAGCAGGTACCCAACCAGACATCATGCATGCAGTGGGAATAGTTGGAAGATTTCAAGCCAATCCAAATGAATCACACCTTCAGTTAGTCAAAATGATTTTCAAATATCTTCAAGGAACACAGAATTTTGGTTTATGGTATCCTATAGAAATAGTTCTTACACTTCATGCATATACAGATGCAGATTGGGCGGGAAGTGTTGATGACAAAAAAAGCACTAATGGTGGTGCATTCTATATGGGTTCCAGATTAGTATCTTGGTTCAACAAGAAGCAAAGTTCAATTGCATTATCTACAGCTAAAGAAAAATATGTGGCTGTTGCATCTTGTTGCACACAACTCCTTTGGATGGTGAAAATATTGCAAGACATTCAGACCACATGTATTCCACCCATCTCCATTCTATGTGATAATACAAGTGCAATCAATATTTCAAAGAATCCTGTCATGCATTCCAAGACCAAGCACATACCCATCAAATATCATTTTCTACGTGAACAAGTGCTTGAAAAAAAGGTCAAATTTGAGTATGTTCCCTCCAAAGAACAGGTTGTTGATATATTCACCAAATCACTACCCAAAGAGACATTTGAATATCTTAGATAGAAGCTGGGAGTAGCTAATGCATCATCTTACGGTTAAAACTTATCTGTTTCAGAGAAAATTGGTTATACACAAGCTCCATGAAGCGTATCCACATACATATGCTGGTTTCTGTGGATACAGTTGTGTATATGTTGGTTTGAAGGAAAAACAGTGGGCCAGACTCAGGATGAAAGGAGTCTGATATGGGTCTGACAGTGACCATCTGGCATAGGGGGAGCATATACTTTTAATAATGCATTGTTGGCATTATATTAGAAGATCTTGGTACAAATTCATAGTTGTTTTTTCAGGTGGAACATGTTCAGGGGGAGTTCGTGGTTGCTAGTCTGGATGGTGATCGATAGATGCTGCTGATGATAATTGTTAATAACTATCATGGTCTTGTTTCAGATATTTGGTCTCTATGTCATGTATATATTTTAATGTCAAGGTCATGAAACAACCTATTTTGTTTCCCCACTATGCATGGGATGGATGATGTAATGTTCTTGTTTTGACATGTATAAACATTTGGTATATCCCCACTTGGTTGGGAGATGGATGTATGTATGAGTCATTAGTGATAGGAAGGTCATTTATGTATGTATAAAGTCATGTTCTTCTTTTAGAACAACTTTTTGCAGACCTTGCTTATATTTAGGAGGAGCATGGACTCAAGCATGGAGCTCAATCAGCACATTTCAACATATCAGAGAATTCAACATCTACTCAGGGGGAGCATAACCCTTTGCCCTTTATGACAAAAGGGGAGAGTGACTTGGGGTTGCCATCAAGTCCAAAGGGGAGATTGTAGGCATTATGACATAGATTTGGCACTATGACACAGGTGTTGTCCTTGATGGCAACTCAGTCAGATGACAAATCATAGTTCAGACTCACAGAATGAAGAAAGAGAGGTATACACAAGTTCCTCATTGACCAAGTTGCGTGTACATGTGGGTTCGCAGACCAAAAGGCATGTATGGCATACACACACACTTTCACGGAAGGAAAGGCACGTACATGTTGGAAAATTTAGTTTTGGTCCATGGTATTTGGTCCATGGTATTTTGATCCATGGTATTGGTCCAAGGTAACTTGTCTGAAGTGTTGACCGCAGGTATTTGGTCCAAGGTATTAGTTCTAAGTGGTTTTGGTCCATGGTACTGAGTAAAGCCTAAGACTATAAAAGGAGGAGAAGATCATTAGGCAAAGGAACTCATGCATTGAATATCTAATGAAGAGAAAGATTTAGAATATAGGTTATTCGGTTATGGTGCACAGCTGGATTTGAATCAAGGATGAACCTTAGCCCATGATGGATCAAGATCTTAAGGCTTGAAGTGAAGTATCTTTGTGCGTTTTGATCTTTTATATAAATAAATGGCGCATGTTGTAGACTATAATTATGATGATATAGGTATAACTAAAGTTTGGAATTGTTGTAAACATTAAATCATCATTTATAGATCTGTAAGTAGGTTCACCTTAGAAAAGGCATGTATACACGTTGGTTCTGCATATCAAAGCAGCGTATACATCTTAAATTTGATTTGCAGGTATGTACGCAGATTCGCCTTAAGAAAAGTGTGTATGCACGCAGGTTAAACACATTAAAGTAGCGTATAACTCATAAAATATGCTTTAGCTACTTCTAGTTGTCGTTACAGTGTTCTGGGTTCTCGTTACTATTTCTAGTTACTATATTCTGGTTACAACATTCTGAAAAGTGAATGATTGATTTAGTTGTGGTTGGTGCAAAGGAGATTGATTGATGCAGATGTATTTGATGTTCGAATGATGTTATTGATGGATCCAGTCTGAAAATTTATGAAACATGGTCCCTGAAAGAAAAGAGAAGGTTGTAGCCTATTGTAGGCCAGCGCCTACGTACTAGTAATCATATCAGCTAGTACAAGGGCTAGGGGGTTGTAGCTCCCTTCTAGGAGAAGCTGGAGAATGAGAGAAGGTTGTAGTCTTTTGTAGGTAGAAGCTTGCGTACTGGTTTAAGACTACATGAGTACAAAAATTGTAAAAGGAATTTTCTTATTAAAAGGGAGATAGAGACGATTGCAGCAGGTAGTTTTCAACCACATTGGATTTCCACCTTATATCTTGTGTTCATGTGTGGGTGATTGTCTGTTCTATTTTACTCCACATTGTTACTGTTTATATGGTTCTAATGCACTGATTAAATATTAACATATGAAAAATTAATTGAATCATAAGTTTGCAGGATATACACTAGTTACCTTAAGAAAAGTTGTGTATTCATGCAATTTCCATTAACGAAAGTAGCGTATATGAATCTGAGTATGGAAATGAAATATTATTGACTTGCTAATACTGATTCACCCCCCCCCCCTCAGTATTATTTCCAACAGTGGTTTTCTAGTACATCCTGTAGGTTTTCCTAAAAAGGCCTATTGTGAGGCCGAATTAATGGGGAACCTCTAGGAAGTCACAAAAGCCTCCTAGGACCCTTCCACACCATCCAATCACTCCATAAACCTTTTATCCATCCTCAACTACTTCCATCCACCTGTCACATCCACAAGAACAATTAAATTGCATGCTTGATTTTACCAAAGAAACCAAAAAAGTGAAAATAGATTTAGTTTAGTTTTCTTGCTCACACATTAGTATGGTTTGATGCTCTTTACTTCTGTAACTTAGATAGCAGCATTAGGTTAGTGTTGATTTAGAAATTTTTCTTAACATAGCTATTTAAATGGTTAATTAGGATATGGTGTGATTTAGCATTACATGTTTTTTTCCTCATTACTGCAGTAGAGTAGCTCTCTTAGAATAGATTTTCTCTTCTTCCATCAAATAATAAAGCTTCTTCTTACTCTATAGAAGTCTGGCTTGGAACCCCTGGGGTCTCTCGCCGGATGAACAGTGACAACAAGCAGGACCTTCACTTTTACTTGTGCATATAGCACTGTCACCTCCAAGTTTGAACGAACCTTGGGTTGATAAGTAAAGCTAGTAGCCCAGGAGTTGCAACGTCCTTGCTGCAATACTGGCACTCATCACTCATGTATTTGGTGAACACATACCCGAATATGTGCTATTCAGTTAACCACTTAGTCAAGCGATGGTTAGGCCTACCAAGTTGTATTGGAAAGTGGAAAAGCATGTGTTGAGATACCTCAAGGGCACTACTCAGTATGGATTGTGGTGCAAACAAATAGGGGGAGTGGAGCTTCAAGGATTCACTGATGCAGATTCAGAAGGAGTCCATCCGATAAGAAGATCACATTAGGAGGGATATTTAGTATTGGGTCATCAACAGTTTCTTGGCACAACAGGAAATAGAGATTGGTTGCACTTAGTTCGGCGGAGGTAGAATACATGGCTGCAAGTCAGGCAACATGTGAGGCCATCTTGATGAGGAAGATCTTGGTTGGTTTGTTTGGTGAGAAGATGGATCCAACTGTGATTTACTTCGCTAATTATATTTTTATCAAACTCTCTAAAAATCTAGTTTTTCACAATTGGTCCAAGCATATTGATATCTGATATCATCATCTTCAAGATTGTGTATTGTGGTGGATTATGTCGTTGGAGTACATTCCCATAAAGGAGAAAGATTCTAACATTTTGACAAAGGAATTTTCAAGACGTAAATTCGAGTTTCACAAAGATAGGATCAGGGTAGCTAATAATCCATTCTTGTTGAGAGGGAGTGTTGAGAAATGGCAACAAGAAATTCCAGTTTAATCTGTCCTTGAATTAAAATGTGAATTAAAATCCAATTCTATTCTCATAACAACTTGTAAATAGTTAATTAAGTTTAATTAACTTAATTATCTTAGGAATTTCGAGCTGGAAATCTTTCTATATTCATATATATGATATCCCTAAATTTTAGGCGTCAAGAATGAGTTTATTTGAGTTGTAATTATATAAATTAGTTTGACTTAGTTATAGACAATTAAACTAGTTCTAATTGTTTGAGGAAATAGTAGAGGTCTAGTAGTGAGTTGGTGCACTGGTGCATCCTCATTGCTACTCCAGCTAACTGAAGATTCCCTTATGAGAAACTCATGCATGTGAGTTCAAATAAAGACTTGGTTGAGACTAAAGTGCAGGAACAATGTACTATCAGTCGTAGAATGATTTGAGTTGTACAGATCATGCATGCAATCAAAAGAGGACCTAGATTTGGATTGCGTGGTTATGGAAGAATAAATTCCCAATTAAATATGGGATATTCCTCTTAGGAATTGTGCAAGGAAATAGGGGCTTAGCAGGTAGCATAAATTGGCTAAGTGTTTCATCAGTGCGGGCTTGTGAGGTAGAAAGTGTATCATACTTGTGTAAGAATTGTTCTTGTGAGAACAAGCTTTGTATTATCCCTCAGATTTTTTATTAATGCAGTAGATAGTCAAGGTTTTGAGCAACGATTTTCCCTAGAGAAACAATTGTGTTGTGTCTTTGATTATCTTCCTTTTATCAATTATTGATTTCATCGATCTATTGGTTTCTGCTATTTAAAGAGTAGAGTAGATTATTTTCTTGTGTTTTAATACATTACATGAGCTGTGAATCTAAAAAAAAAAAATATACATGGTATCGGAGCTGAAGACAGTATACTAGAGGAGATTTCAAAGTTTTGAGTTTTATGTTACAGGTTAAATTCAAAATTTTCAATGCATACTTCAGGATCAACAAATGGATTTTTGTGGTTTGAGGCTCAACTATGCCTTGGAAGGAAGCTCGAATTATATAGCCTGGAAGGATAGAATGGAGGTTGTGCTGGAGGATAATGGCTTTAAGGAATTCATTTATTAAGACATTCCTAAGCCAGCAACATCAGATGCATAGAATCTGGTTGACTAGAAGAAGTGTGTGGGGAAAGCGAGGCGGATAATCCTTGAGGGAATTTGAGACCACATTGTCATGAGTTTCCATGTGAAGGAAACTTTGTATGCTATGTGGAAAGAATTGTTAGACCTATTCCATAATAGAAGTGACCATAGTAAGTTGGAACTAAAAGACAAACTTTGAAAAATCAAGATGGAGAAAGGCAAGACCATTCCAAAATACTTGACTAAGTTCACTCACTATTGTGACGAGCTTGGAAATGTTGGAATAAATTTTGTCAAGGAGATATCGTGAGCCTAGATCTCCTAGGCATTCCCAAGAGCTATAATAGCTATGAGGACTCTATCAATGGGAGGGATAATTTGCTAGATTGGGAACGATTGTGGTCAAATTTGATGTAGGAGGAGATCAGAAGGAACACCAAAGATGGTTCCTTATCGAAAAATGATGATGAGGAAAATTTTACCTTAGCGAGTAGGCAAGGAAAGGAAAATGGAAGGTCTCCCATTCCATATCGGATTCTTACCAAGGAGGTAAGAAGAAAGACATGACAAAAATTAAGTGCTTTCATTGTCACGAGTAGGGCCATTTTGCTAAAAATTGTCCGCTCAATAATTCCAAGAAGAATTCCTCAGGAGGAGCAGTGGGTAAGGCTTTGGCCTCTCAATTCAAATTGGACTTTACTCTCATTAAATACATGGTGTCATCAATGATGGGTAGTGTATGGTACCTTGACAATGGAGCTTCATTCTACATGATGGGTGACAAGGAGTTGTTTAGTGACCTAGAGGAGAATGATCTCTAGATGCATATTGAGATGGGTGATGACGGGAGGTATAATGCCACTGGATTGGGCATGATTACTTTTTAGAGGTAATAGGGTGCTCCTCTCACCCTAATGGATGTTATGTATGTGCTTGGGTTGAAGAATAACTTAGTATCAATCACCATGCTTGAGGATAGAGGCTATGATGTGAATTTTTTAAAAGGAAAGGTGTTCCTTTGACATATAGAGTCAAGTAAAGAATATAGGGATTCAAGTTAAGAATCTCTATAAGTTGGAGGTAGCGGATTGTGTTGCCATGAGAAAAAAAGCAGAGAAGGTGCAGAACTAAGACGTTGGTAAGTTGTGGCATAGGTGATTGGGTCACTTGCATCATGTGTCTTTGAAAATCATGCAGCAGATCTCTACTGGTCTTCCCAAAGGTATGCTAAAGCAAGTTAATACATGCAAGAGGTGTACTTTGGGAAAATACACCAAGGGTTCCTTTCATGATAAAGACAGTCAAGCAGAGGTGATTCTGGAGAGAGTCCATTTAGATGTGTGTGGACCATTCTTGAAAGCATCCATAACCAAAAACAGGTATTATGTTATATTTGTTGATGACTTTGCTCGTAAATGCTGGTTATTTTTCATGCAGAAAAAGGATCAAACTTTCACAAAGTTTTGTGAATTTAAAGAATTGGTCAAGAAAGAGTCTAGTAAGAAGTCTATGGCTCTAAGGAGTGATAACAATGGGAATTGAATGCATCCCATAACCCAAAACAGAATGGGATGGACGAGAGAAAGCATAGAAGCATTGTAGGGGTAACACAGGCGATGTTGCATGATTAGGGCCTACCACTACAATTGTGGGCCTAGGCATGCAACACAATGGTTTATTTGCATAACCGTAGCCCACATCATATTTTTGGGATGAAGACACTAGAGGAGGCTTATTCTGGTAAGAGACTAGATGTTGTTCACTTCAGGATTTTTGGGTCATTGGTATATTTCCATGTGACCAAAGATGCATGGAAGAAGCTTGAGTTGACAATAGAGTTGGGGATATTTCTGGGGTACACTGACACACCTCACAACTATTGGGTATACTTTCCGACCAGCAGGATGATAGTGGTTCACAAGGATGTTAGGTTTGATCATGAGAAGGCCATGCAAGTTTCCCTTGAGAGAGAGTTTGAGCTACATGAGGTTGAGGATATTTTAGCTCCTAAGGTTGAGGAGCATCATATTAATGTGGAGAAGCCACTTGTAAGGGATCCAGGAGAGGAGACATCCACTTAGGTAGAGTCTTCCAGAGATGGGAGAAACCACATCAGAGATACTAACAAGTTATTGCATGATGCATGGGAGAATGTGGGAGAACCCACATATTAGCGTAGCCAGAGGAGGTCACCTGAGAGGTATAATGGATACATGGCTCTTATGAACAGATGTTTTTAGACAGAGCCATCTTCCTTTGAGGAGGCAGTGTAGCAACTAGTTTGGGTTGATTCCATGGTGGAGGAGTATGACTCCATAGTTCGTAACAATGTTTGGTATGTGTTCTTGAGACCAAATGATAAGTCAATTGGTGAGCTCCTGATGGCTTTACAAGGTAAATCAAGTTGCAAATGGTAGTGTGGAGAAGCATAAGGCTAGGTTTGTTGCCTGTAGATTTTCACAGGTAGAGGGGATTGACTATGATGAGACCTTTGCTCCTGTTGCAAGGTACTCATCGATCATATCTATATTGGCACTGTCAACACAAATGTATTGGAAGATGCATCCGATGGATTCAAATAAAACCTTCCTTAATGGCATGATTGAGGAAGAGGTGTACATAGAGCAGCCTAAAGGTTTTGGGACCATCGACCATGAGTCACATGTGTGTCGGCTCAAGAGGGTGGGCTTAAGTAAGCACGCAATGCTTGGTACACTAGGATCAATAGCTACTTCATTGGGTTGGGCTTTAGCAAGAGTGAATCATATGCGAACCTATACCACATAGTTATGGAAGGTAAATTGTTGATCATTGTGTTCTATATTGACAATTTGACTTTGACAGGTGATGATCAGCTAATTAAGTCTTACAAGGAGGACCTTGCAAGAGAGTTTGAGATTAAGTACATGGGGCTCACGCCTTACTTTTTGGGCATGGAAGTATGGTAAGGAGATGTAGAACTGTTTGTGTCTCAAGGACAATATGCCAACGAGATACTTAGGAGGTTCCGCATGGAGAGTAGCAAACCCATGGAGAGTCCTCTAGTAGGTAACTGGAGGGAAGAGGATGCTACTTTAGGTGAAGTAGTGGAAGCTACTGTTAACAGGTAGCTTATGTGTTCACTCATGTATTTGGTGAACACGCACTCGAATATGTGCTATGCAATTAGCCAGCTTAGTCAAGCGATGGTTAGGCCTACCAAGCTATATTGGAAGGCGACAAAGCATGTGATGAGATACCTCAAGGGAAATACTCAGTATGGATTATGGTAAATACAGATAGAGCGAGTGAAGATTCAAGGCTTCACTGAAGCAGATTGGGTAGGGAGTTCGTCTAATAGGAAGAGGACATCGGGAGGTATATTCAGTATTGGGTCAGTGACAATTTCTTGGTACAATAGGAAACATAGATCGGTTGCACTCAATTCGGCAGAGGCAGAGTACATGGCTGCAAGTCAGGCATCATGTGAGGCGTTTTGCATGAGGAAGATCTTGGTTGGTTTGTTTGATCAGTAGAGGGATCCAACTATGATTTACTGTGATAATCAGAGTTGTATCAAATCTCTAAAAATCGAGTTTTTCATGATCAGTTCAAGCATATTGATATCTGATATCATCATCTTCGAGATTGTGTATTGACGTTGATTATGTTGTTGGAGTACATTCTCGTAGAGGAGTAAGATGTTAACATTTTGTCAAAGGCTTTGTCAAGATGTAAATCCGATTTTCATAGAGATAGGATCAAGGTAGCTAATAATCCCTTTCTTGTTAAGAGGGAGTGTTGAGGAATGGAAACAATAAATTGTCCTTGAATTAAACTGTGAATTAAATTGAATTCTATTCTGATAGCAACTTGTAAATAGTTAATTAAGTTTAATTAAATTAATTAGATTAGGAAGTATTTTTGTATATATATATATGTTCTTCCTAAATTTTAGGGTTCCAGGATGAGTTTGTTTGAGTCGTAATTAGATAACTCAATTTGACTGAGTTATCGATCATTAAACTAGTTATAACTTTTTGTAACTAGTAGAGGTCTAGTAGTGAGTTTGTGCATTGGTGCATTCTCAGTGATACTCTAGCTAACTAAATATTCCCTCATGAGAAACTCATGCAAGTCAGCTCAGAGAAAGACCCAGTTGAGACTAGAGTGCAGGGACAATGTACTATTAGTTGTAGAATGATCTTAGTTGTACATATCATGCATGCAATCAGAAGAGGACTTAGATTTGGATTGTGAAGTTATGGAAGAAGGAATTCCCAATTAAATATGGGCTATTCCTCTCAGGAATTCCACAAGTAAATAGGGTCTTAGAGGGTGGCATAAATTGGCTAAGTGTTGGTCAGTGCAGGCTTGTGAGGTAGAGAGTTGACCATACTTGTGCAGGAATTGTTCTTGTGAGAACAATATTTTTATTATCACTCATATTTCTCATTAATGAAATAGATATTCGGGGTTTTGAGGAGTGAATTTGCCCACAAAAACAATTTTGTTGTGTGTCTTTGATTATCTTCCTCTTGTCGATTATTGTTTTCATCGATCTATTGGTTTCAACTGTTTAAATTGTAGAGTAGATTCTTATCTTGTTTTTTAGTACATTACATGAGCTGTGAATATGTAGGAAATTTCTACACTTAGGGACCACAGATCTATAGACGACGGCACTGTGCCAGCCTCTCAGGTTCTGCCTGAACCCTGCCATCTCTCCATCGCTATGGCACAACATCTGCATCAGCAACATCCATGCACCAAGGATCGTTTCCTACCAAGTAGGCCAATGGTTGTCAGCAGGGTCCCACATCTACAAGAAAACATAAATGGTATCAGCATCATCAAAATATGCATCATGTCTATACAAGTAATAAATCAAAAAAAAAAAAAATTCATACCTATTGGACCCCAAGCATCACAAGGAGGAATCCCCATGTCTAGATCACCCCTAAATTCCAAACTATGATAGGGGTACTCTAGAATCATCTAAGGGTTGGATCTGAACCAACCCTCCCCAATGGCATTCCAATAATGCCCTGCAGAACGACCACCAGCCTCCAACATCACTAGATCCCACTGTCTAATCCGTGGGTCTCTAGATGGACCTAACGGTACTGCTAAAAATGGTCAGAGCATCACTACCCTCTCATACAAAATACTGCATAGGACACTCACGTAATAGAAACTTCACACCTAGACATGTCACACTTGTGTAAGTTATGATACCATACCCCTATACAAAAATCCAAACCAGTCAAAGAAGTGGCCAACCTGTAATCTCTCTAACATTGCAATCTTAGGCCCCGACACCTAGTGATGGGTTGTCGGCCTAGCAAGTCATACAATCATCGCCAATGCAACACACTTAGTAAGATCTATAATGGAACCAACCCAAATGCACCCCTCATCAATAATTTTGGTCCCACAATGACACCCCACCCACACATGAATGTCTACCAACCTAGCCAGTAGGGGAAGTTGTAAGACCTCCCCATGAGACACCAACCCAGTAACAAAAGACATATCTACTTTAGCATAAATAGGTAGGTCAGCTTGTTAGATATATAATATCTTCCACTCTATATATCGACATCGAATCAGGAACCACAGAAATGCATCTTGCAATCTCAGAAGAGGGTTCTGAAGAAACTTAGCAACCCCCATCCTGCTAGTGTCCTACTAGAAGCAACATCTCCAACAAACACTATGCAAAGAGGCTCCTAGTTGTGCTCTCTCCATATCATGACCATCCTACCATCAAGGATGTCAAAAATAAAAAATCAGCCTCCTAGGCTGAAAAAAATCATTTTCACACATCCACGCATTTATGACAATAACTAGCACGTGATATGCACATCCTTTGCTTGAACATACACACAGCCCACACGTATGCCCGACCATAATCTGCAACGATGTTAGATAATAAGTTGTGCATCTGCTCAAAAAGTAGATGTGTAGTTCACATGATTTTTCTCATTACATGCGTGAGGACTGCGCTAGCTTGGACGACTTAGTCACGAGGTCATCAAACCAATGATGCCTCAAAGTTTGTCCCCTAAGTCGCATGGTCAGTGTGGCTGACCATAAGACACCCTCAAACGCTCTGTAGATATCCCTAAGAAACCCATAGAGATTATGTGACTGAAACTCAGTCACCTGTGCGGTCAAAAATTTTCACCCTAGAAAATTTTGTACAAGTCACCCCTATACGACCTACCTAACCTAGTCTACCAAAATGACAAAGTCATGGTTATGTGATTTAACCTGTCTCTCCTCACGAGCTACCTAGGTGCATAGGATGACCACAATGATAGGAAACAACTCATGGGACAACTTTGATCTCACAAAATAGCAAGTAAAACTGAGGTGGCATATGGCCCACTATTCCTTATATGTCACCCTCTTTGTCATCTTCTAGAGCCTAGTACAGGAGCTCATGACCTTCTTTTTCAAAATCATCAAACACAAGGATCAGGACCACCTCATCTTCATCATGGTAGCCTCCATTCCATTTCAACCTCAATCTGATTTTTTGGCCCTTCGCATGCTCAGAGTACCACCAAGTTCACCTTCTCCTATTTTCTGATTCATATTATTCAACTCATTTCATGTATGTTTTTATCAAGATCTTTTCATTTAGGGTGGTCATTGAGGTTACAAGTACATCAGAAAATTCCTTCCCGAGTCAGTACCCCAGTGGTCTTCGAAATGGAAGGTATCATTTGTCACTCAAAATGATAGGCTTCCTATAAATCTTTGTGTATCATGACATCATTTCTTTGATATGCACCATAGGGTCCATCATGTCAACCACATTTACCACCACCTCCCCTTTACATGTGGTTAAACACCCACAACCAGGTGACAAAGCCTCTCCACTCATGGATCACCTCATGTTATAGACCCCCACATTCCATTTGGAATCCATGATCATCTACTCTAGCTTGGGAGCCATCTCACTTGCATGCCATTAGCCTCATTTCTCTCTTCTTCACTTACTGCTAACCAACCCTACTCTTGGGCCACCTTATTCATTTGTGACAGATAAAGATAAATGCTCTCCTACATTCTACATTGGGCTTATCATCCCTCCATGCATCATAAGCTCATTTGCATCACTTCATCCACGTTATCAACCCAACACTGAGACTAACCAATGGGGCCCACCACCTCTACAAAATACACTTTACCTCCATCATCATGCAGGTCATTGTTTTCATGGGGCACCCATCTCCATGTATGTACATCCCAAACCAACTTTACATTCTTTTGGAAAGTGTACCAATTTCTTTAGGAAAATGGTCCCCACCCATATTTTCATGCCTTGTACCCGACGACAGTCCCTATTCACTCTTGGTCAAATCTCGCACATAATCCAAATTCATTTACCGTCTTCATGCCTATTAGAAGGAGGGCCAGATGAATGGAGGGATGATAGGCCCTGCCAAAATGTTGACAGTGCTAGACCCGCCAACATGTAAGGAGATCTCCCTGGTAATAAGTCCCAATTAGACCTCAGACTGTTTGGTGTAGTAGTGCCAGAAGTGGGTCATATGGTAATTCCTTAACCATGATTTCGCACAAAGGCAAGTTAGAGGTCATTGTTGGTTGCAAGGATGTGACAGCTACAACAAGCCAAGGAAGCTGCATGAGAGGTTCAAACACACAGGGGTTGAGATGAGTGTGCCCCTTGGAAACCTGTGATAGCACGGAGTTAAGAAGGGAACACATGAGAAAAGATGCATAAAAACATGGAAGGTAAGTTAGCTAGCAATCCAAAGTGATGGTTAAACCAACAATATGCTTTAGAAATATTCATACATAGATACACAGAAAAGTCCATACATGCATGCGTAAGCAAACAAATACATATATCATTTAGAGTAAACCATATAACATAGAATACAATAAAACATATGCATGAAACATGTTGGCTCTTGTTATATTAAGAAGTGTAAGTTCCAGTCATACAATACATTCATGTCTAACCACTAGTTCTGACAGCAAAATGTTACAGCCACAACCGCTTGCTCCTCCAAAGAGATATACTAGCTCTGCGTAGTGGAGAAGCCAAGGCTCATTACAATACTGTCCAAGCTCTCTCTAAGATATTCCTATCGGAAGCTTGGCTAACCAAAAGCCCTTATAATGAGTTATGAGTTTCTATTTATAGCAAAGGGTGGGGTGACCCTTGACATTCCCCTTTGTGACAGTTCATCTACCCTCATGACTCTTCATCTACTCTATGACTGTTACATCCAACTATCAACACTTGAATTTCCACTTGACAAGATGTTACATTACAATGCACATGTACTCATGTGATACAAAATGGCTTGAGAAAGCCATGCAAGACATCACTCACACTCGATTCATTTTGATGAGACCAACTCTGACATGCTTGTGATGGTGAAGGTGGTGAGCTGATGCCAAGGTTGGTCGTCTGTGATGGTGTGTATGCGCTCCATGGTGACATCTTGCTAAAGCATGGTAAAGCAAACTATTGCCTCCGTTGCATCCCATGCATTGGTGTGGCTCATCCATCCAACTCATCTGCTAACATGCTCATGGTCTTCTTGGGTGCGGCTAAATCACAAACACATTGATGCATAGTGTCTGTGTTGATCTTCCAGTGTGTGTTGGTGGTCATGTGCTACAACTATCCACTGCATGTTTAGCTCCAGCCAAACTTGCTTCTTGTCTTTGCCTCGGTGATTATGCCTAATGGGTTAGATCATATGTGTGCACACAATGACATGCATGTTGCTGAATTCCCTTGCATGCGATCAACAACACTTCTCACCATGTCTACTTCATGCCAGCTATTGGGATGGATCTATAAATTGTATGGGCATAGTTTCATACGTGAGTGCATGTTGCACCCTCGTGTTGTACCTGTTCCTACTGCAACTCTTTCTCTCTTCTATGTAGCTCCTAATCTTCCTTGAGATGTTGCTTCAACACGTGCAACTCCTTCTCTGTTCCATTCTCTACCTTTGTGCGATCTTCATGTCGCGTTGTCACCTCATAGCCTAAGTCTCCAAAGTTTCTTTCATCACAAGTGGATCTGCTTGAAATTGCAACTGTGTTCTACCTCTGTGTTGTCAACAACCTTCCTCTTGAGTTCATTGCATCTGGTACACTGTGTTATGATGTTGTTCATGGTGCTGCTTGCTATGATGTTGCTGCAATCATATCTTGATGTCCTTGTCTACGAACAACTTCATGTCTTCGTGGGTATGCAAGTTCATAGACACTTAATCGACTTCATCCCCAAGTGTGCTCTAAATGGTGTCTTCAACTTTTCTCTCCTGGAAAAAATTGTACCTATGCTGCTGAGAGGCAGATGAACACCTGTGATACCTGGAGACATGGAAACACTCATGGCAAGCAATCTGTCAGTCAAAAACCAAAATGAACTTGAGAACTAACTTGTAACATACTTGTGTGTCTGATCATGAATGTTGTACAATTTCCATTGGGAGGTCAGGAGACTGATTTCCAGGACTACACAAGGCACAGTCGAGGCTATCAGGAGGTTGATTGACTGCTGGAACTGTGCAATGCACAGTCTAGCCTGGCTGCTGACTTCTGGAATTGCACAATGCGCAATCTCAGCTAGCAATGGTTGTAGGCTTTGTGACTACATTGTGCAATTTTCTGGGCCAGCAGTCACTATCCCTCATAATTGTGCAATTCAAGGCTGGAGGACAGTCACTAGGCAGAAATGCACATTTCCTGAGAGGAAGATAGAGCCTTCCCTTTAAGGATTGCATAATGTTGTCTTGGTGAGGCAGAGTCTAAGCCAAGGCTATCCAAACCCGTCAAAGGGAAACTAAAAGCAAATTTGAATGGGAATGCATGGTGATACTGAGTGTAAGCATAAGTGAATTATCGTGCATGTAAACGGTGAATGACAGATTCAAAAAATGTAATAACATGCATGTGGGTGAGGTGAGTCACCGAATCAGCAGCCATTCGTGAAAGCAGTTTCATGCAAGCGACAATAGTGAGATGTTAACAGAAACTGATACAGTGCTAGTACAAGCTAGTATGTATCAAACCGAAAGCAAGTGCTCACTGAAATCAAGCAGAAAACATTCATATGAAGCAAAACAAAAAAAAAAGCACCAGAAATGCAACACAAGACATGGAAGGCGAGCTTACCCCAAAATAGCTAAGATGAATGCACCAACGACTCCTAGATGTGATGTGGGATGTCAGAGTTGCAAGTTTGATGTGGGGAATGAGCTCTACAGTGTCCGGTTCATGAGTTTTGATAAAATCAAAGATGTGATGTGCATGCCACAAATCTAGGAAGGGTGACACTTGTTGGGAGGTTTCCAAAATGATCCTTGCATGCAACCTCTAGTAGCTAAAAGTAGATCCATGAATCAAGGAATGCCTTTGCATGCTACCTTGGGAGAAGTAGCCCATGCATGCAGATAGGTTTTGCTTGGTCCCAGAGGGAACTGGTCAACTCAACTGCACATGCAAGAAGCTACTCAACTGCTAGGAGAAAATGTGCATTTCTAGGAGGGAGCAGGGTTGGCTACCAAGGAGATTTGTGCATTTCCTGGGTAGAGCATTTGACAGTTGCCCAGTATTACGCAATTCCTGGGCAGGGCAGCTGACTACTGCCTAGGATTTCGCAATTCCTGGGTTGAGTAGCCCTGCTGGGAAGTATTGCGCAATTTTCTGGATGAAGCTTGACCGACAGAATTGCGCAATTTTGGAGCCCCTTAGGCTACCAAACTGAATTGCATAATTTCTAGAGGGAAGGTTGGTTTCCCTCTAGAACCGTGCAATTTCTTGAAGGAGTTGCTCAGCCTATAGCTGGACTAAGTCTGGAGAAACAACCTGTGAGTGGAATGCACCAAGGTCTAATAGATAGGTTGCCTTTTCTACAAGAAAATCATTGAAGCTTATGTACTTTATGAAGCAAGACATGCTGCTATGAAAGGTTGGTAGGGAGGCTCCAAAACAAAGCTAAGAAAAAATTTTGGAGGGTGGTTGTAGCTGCTACAACACTTGGCAACACACTGGTAGAACTCCAGTTCTTTGAATGGACCTTGTTCATGAAAAACAAGTCTAACACCTCCGGAAGTATTGTTTAGTTCTTATTTTGCCTTTTTTTCACACTAACCTAATTGTAATATGTAGTATTTGCCAAGATCTTGGTTTATTGACACACATTCCAAGCCAAGGAAACACAATTTTTTTGATTAGGGTTGAGGGGTATATTGGTGCACAAGCAACATAGTTGTCAGAGTCTTAGCTTCATCTATGGTGTTGCTCTGCTATGAGCAGGCCTTGACAGTACCTTAGTGGAGTCACGCAGGAACAAAAGTATCGCTTTGCTACCAGCAAGCCTAGTCAGTACCCTGACAGAGTTACTTTCATCACCTCTTTGCGCATCCTTTCTCTTCTTTTTCCTTATTCATTTTCATTTTTATTTTTATTTTTCACTTTCCATTTTTTCATTTTTTTCATAACTGTGCATAGCACTTATTCATTTCAAAGGCAGAAGAGGGATCTCGACTTATTGAGAGTAGAAGAGGTTGTTCCTTCAAAGAAGTAGTTTATTGTATACCTCTTATGTGCTTGTTAAGGTTTTCCCCCTTACCTTACTCTACTTGACTGTGTTGACAAGGGCTAACCCAAAAACAACTGACTAGAGTAGGTGACACTAGTTAGCATGCAAGTGTTGTGTTTTCACCAAGATTCACTTTGAACAATACATATTTTCCATCGACATATCATGGACTGAAGACAACAAGTTCTTCATATAGAGGTAGGATGATAGATAACCAAGTAGTGATAGTTGCATAAGGCCTCTTATACTTTACCCAGCTTGTTTCAAGAGTCATACATGGTTTCATGGAAAACTAACCTATGAATGAAAATAGGCAAACAAACAACAGAGCAAAGCAACAACAAAAGTAAATGTAAAAGTCAAGTGAGTAAGAAAATAAGCAAGCAAACAAACAAGCAAACAAATAAAGACAAACAAGAAAACAAAGAAAGAAAGCAAACAAGCATGCAAGCAAGCAAACTGAAAGAAAACACTACTACTCCTAAGCTAACAGTGTATGGGCTTGATCATGTGAAGTGATATTTCCAATGTAGCCACCAGTGCATTGGTCGACCCATGTTGGTGAAGGCATAGTTCACCAACAGGACAGTTATGTGAATCAACAAAGAAGAAAGATATAACAGTGAAGACAAACAGACTCCAAGTTTACAAGTGTCCATAGAACAAAAATGAGTGAAAGTGAATGACATGCATTCTGTGGAGCTGCCATGGTGTTGTGCTACACTGTGTGCAGATGTTGAGTGTATGCATTCTCTTGACTATGACATGCAAGAAAAAATGATAAAGGTAGACCACTTATGTTGTGCATGTGTGCTTGTTTTGTAAGATTCCTCCAATGCATGAGCGATGGGATCGTGTATTCGAGTGGAGGAAGTGAAATCTAGGTGCTTAGTTGATCTTCAATGAAAAGCATAGAGTGATGAGGAGCCTTGAGTGTTTCAACAATTTCCTAACCGAAAGTGAAACCAACCTGAGGACAGCGAGGGCCTAACATAACCATCAGCTTGGGCTAAAGTGCCTTGACAGTTTGTGGGGTTTCGACTTCATTGACAGATAGATCATCGTAGACCAGTGTCTTAGACAAATTAACAATGATTGAATCAACATCGTGATCAGATGAAGAAGTAGAGAGATCACAACAACCAACATCATTAAATTTAGGATGTTTTTCGGCATCCTCATGATTTGATGAATCAGGTAGAGGGGTAGATGAGAAGCAAAGATGTTCAACCTCCATGTTGTCATAAATGGTCGATGACAGATTGGATGGATTTATGGAGTAAGATGTTGTTGATCAGTGGTTGTCATTGATGTCAACCCAAGCAGAACTGGGGGCTAACCTGATATTTCAAGGTAATTTTGACTTAAAAATCATATTATTTTGCATTAAGGATATTCTTAATGGATTCTACAAATTGAGATGTTTCCATTGATATATGGTACACCTTGTTCTTCACGGTTTGAGAGTTTTTTGCATTTGAAGTTAGTAACCCCAGTTAGTGGGCTAAAATCGTATGGGGTTGTGGCATGGCACTCATAATTGGTTGTGGTCATTGAATAGTCAATAATTAATAATATTATTTTTCTCCTAAAATCCCTTCAACATTCACTTGTTGAGGACCCTCTCAACTCAAGACATCCATATAAATAATGACCCTCATATCCTCCTCTTGTAGGGATTTTGTGGCTTACAACAGGTCATCATGGCATTTTCTCTATAAAAAAATTTTGCGAAGAATCAGAAGCTAAAATTAAAACACATTTCAGCTGAAATATTGATGAAACTTGTGACTAAATTTCAAATCTTGGTTCTCTATATTTTCGGAGATATTATCTGAGGAAGTTAGGGTTTTTGCAGACTCCTGAATTCCATGTCAAGTAGGTAACATTGGTAACATCGTCATAACTTTCTCTCTGAGCATTAGATTAAAATTTCATAAATAGTCACAGAAAGAGGACGGACTTTAGTTTATTGAGTACATATTTCAGGACCTAAGGTCACAATAGTGACACATGGAACTTCCTACAAGTTCGCTCTACTGAACTAGTCTATAATCTGGTCATCATGGGAGATTGGGCATAACTATATCTTGAAGAATCCAATATTGATTAGACCTATGGGGTTGGAAAGAGGACCCAGAGGGCTACCATAGGATGGAATTTAAGACCTGGGAGATCCAAAATTACATAGATACAATAGATTAAATATCGATCTCCTAGAAGGAAAGAAAAAACATGCATTCAAGGATCACTATAGTAAGGACCATACGTCAACAATCAAGGGTAAGTCTCCTACAGCGAGGTATGTATGATTAGTGTTTACATTTGAATTTTTACTATCATCTTTAACATATGCTTTTGCAGGAAAATGTAAGTATATACAGTGTCTCGGTTATATCTCTATGTCTCTATATGTCACAGTTAGTTTTTTGGATGTCCTATTCTTGATACTAGACATTTGATGCTACACCAAGTCTACTAAATATATATGATGTTGTAAGTTCATGTTATTTGTCTTGCCACAATTGATAGAATGGTCTTTGTTTTTGTACTTAGAACTTGGTTCAATAGAAGTCTAGGGTTTGTCATCACTTTTTATTATATATATCTTTAGGTTAGTTTTGGATATAGTCTTGCATAGAATCTAGGCCTATATCAAGAGTGGGAGTCCTTTTCTATTACCACAAGAAGTCAACAATAAAAGTGACAAGCACACTTCAGGTATGCATTGTAATTTTAATTTGTATTTATTCATTATTCTGCACTTACATGTGTTTTGTAGGCAAAGGTAAGTTGACGGGTATTTTGTTTTGTTTTGGGATTGGTTTCACTGGGCAAATTTTGCATGTAGATAGAAGAAGATTCAAGTACAAATTCAAGCAAGAATTCAAGAGCAGAATTATCAAATCGAATGAAGCATTGCAGCAGAACATCCTTTGAAGACATGATAGCCATCCGTCTAGTGTGAAGAAATTTCAAGACCAAGAGTCATAATTGTAAAGTTGTAAAAGGGTCATTTGTAAAATTTTCATCATTGGAAGAGTCATTATTGTAAAAGAGTCAATCAGCCTAGAGTCAAAAAGGCATTATTAGGAGGTATAAAAGTCTCTGTTGGGATGATGTCATGGTTGGGTTGCAGGTCATAGTGTGATTGGGTGTTCTGTCAAAATAATTGTAAATCGTATTGTATCATGGATCATTGTCCCTAGTACGGGATTCCACACTTTTGTATTTAATTTTTGTCATTATAGGGTGGCAGGGTGGTGCTAGGTAGGTGAATGAAGTCACCTACAGGTTGGGGCCTGTGAACACTTCAGGGTGGTAGAGTGGTGCTAGCGCAAGTTGTGGCTCGCTAGGGTGTTGGGGCATCCATTCAATTGATTACTGAAAAACCAGGGCATTGGGGTGTCCTTCTAGTGGGAGCTAGAGAAGAATGATCTTCTCTAATTCTAGGAAGTTGTTGCTTTCATTTCAGTTGGGGCTAAAGATTAAAGAATTTATTAGAAAAGCGTTTGGTGGATTTTTTACTCAGAGGGGGTTTTCCACCTAAAATTCTTGTGTCTACTATGTTCTTTTATTTACTATTATTACTACATAAGCATTAATAATAATTGAATATTAACTAATGCTCTGAAAAGATTTTAAAGTGCTAATTGCTAAGGAATTCTGATGCACCCCCCCTCAATATTTCCAACAATTTGTATGAGAGCTTGGTTCCTTCAGTAACAGCTTAACTGCTGGAAGTCAGTTTTCATAGCATAGAGATGGGAAAGTCAAAGAAGAAGGTTACAAGGATTTCAAACGAAGGTATAGGTACAACAAAATATGAAGAAAGTGAGTATTGTGTACCAAACTTGATTTTGATACAGATAATTACTGGATATGGGAATCCAGGATGGAAGTACATTTGCAGTCACATGGAGTATGGGAATCAATTGTTTCTGGAGACACATATACTAACGAAGCCAAAAGGTACAATTCAAAGGCCATGAATGTAATTTTGAATGTTTTTCCAAATTCTGTGAAAACAAAAGTTGGTCAATGTTCAACAGCTAAAGCTCTTTGGGAAAAGCTTCATAATCTCTATTCAACAAAGAAATCATGTGAAGATGTTATTTAAAATTTGGATCCTTTTGATTATGATGAAGAAATGGGATAAATGAGTAAAATAGAGTTTCAAAATCAAGTGATCAAGGTGATAAAGGAACTCAAAATTCAAAAGAAAAAGACAAGCTTTTTGGAAGCAGAATTGAAGACAGCAAAAGAAATCATCAAATAAAATTAAGATTCTGAGAATATGATTAGTAGTCTTAAAATGCAATTGGAAGAAATCAAGAATACAATGACATGACACCTCAAGGGAGAAGTCCAACAAAAGCAATAAGAACTCGACACAACATTTGCAGAGATTAGCAGGATCAAACAATAGATGCAGGAAGCAGAAATTGAAAGGAAGGAATCTGATCACATATACATATCTGTTGTTGACCAAAAGCTAAAGGAGTAAGAAATATCTTCAATAGAAATAAGCAGGCTCGGGATTGAAGATGAGAAGTAGAAGGAACTGATACAAGTTCTCAATAGAGAAGTAGAGAAGATCACTCTTCTCAAGCTATAGGTTGAGGAGGCAAAAAAAAAAAAAAAGATCTTGAAAAGATGGTTTCAAGAATATCTTGCTCAAAAGCAAGAATAAGTTGATGCAACCCGTGATGATATCAACAAACTCAAGGGATTGCAAAAAGAACACTTACAAGATAAGACATAAGCAAATATGAAGGCAATTAAAGATGATAAAGCTCTAGTTGATGAAGCTACAAGCTCCACATCTTCCCAGGATGATTCTAAGAAGGAAGTTGATCAAATTGAAATGCCAAAGAAGAATGTTGCAACTCCAAAGAATAATACCAAAGCAATCAAAAATAAAGGACCACAACAAACTACAATGCTACCTCCAAAGAAGAATGAAAAATATTCCAGGTATGTTCATTTATTTAATGGTTATTGTTTTTCATGCGCTAACTATTGACATATGGCCAAGGACTGTAAATTTGTTGACATGTAAAACTTGTTGGAAATAATACTGAGAGGGGGGGGGTGTGAATCAGTATTATCAAGACAATTCTTTTCAGTTCTTTCACAGATTTGTATACGCTACTCTAGTTAGAGAAACCAGCGTATATACGCAACTTTAGTGAAGGAAAACAACGTATAACTTATAGACTTGTAATTTAATTATTCTTCAGATGTTGATTTTAAATTTGTGTGTCAGAACCATAGAAATAATAACCAGGAACAGGAAAATTAATGCAAATAGTCATACGCAAGAACACAAGATATAAGGTGGAAACCCAATGTGGGTGAAAACCACCTGCTGCAATTCGTCACTATCTTTTTCAATTAGAAACTTCTTTTTACAATGATTTTGTACTGGTGTAGTCCTTTACCAGTACGCAGGCTGCAACCTGCAGAGAGCTACAACCCTCTCTCATTCTCCAGCTTCTCCTGGAAGGGAGCTACAACCCCCTTAGCTCTTGTACTAGCTGAGATACTAGTACGTAAGTGCTGACCTACAGAAGGCTACAACCTTCTCTTTTCTTCCAGGGACCACGTTTCATAAATTTTCAGACTGGATCCATGAACATCAAACAAACATCAAGTATATGTGGATCAACCAATCTCCTTTCCACAAACAACTACTAAATCAACCAATAACTTCTCAGAATGCTATAACCAGAAAACAATACTAGTAACCAGACACCAATGTTGAACCCAGAACACTGCAGTAATACACAGAAGCAGCTAAAACATATTTCAAGAGACATATGCTACTTCACTATGTATAAACCTGTGTACATACATAGCTGTAGCAAAGTCAACCAGCATATACACTTTCTTCTCTTGCTGAACTTGCGTGCATACGCGCCTTTGCTGAGCTGAACCTGCATATAGATCTATAAAAGACAATTCACCCTTTTCACTTAATCTGACTTCAATTATACTTAGATTAATAAATCTAATTATGCACCGATTATAACAGATCAAAACACACAAATATGCTACTATTCAAGCCTTCATAACTTATCCATCTTTTAGTACTCAGGTTCCTTTTGGATCAGAATAAGCAATGCACCATAAACCAAACACAGTGTTCTCGATCTTTCTCTTCTCCAGATATTCAATACTTGAATCAATGCCCTTGCCAAAAGATCTCCTTCCCTTTTTATAGTCTTAAGCCTTTCTTAACCATGGTCCAAAACCATTGAAAACCAATATTAGGGACCCAATACTAGGGTTCAATACTATGTATGCAATACCAAGGACAAAAACCATAGGTTCAAAATATGTTGGACTAAATACCATGGACCAACCATAAGCTTTCCCACATGTATGTGCTTTTCTCTGCATGAAATTGCGTGTATATGTATATGTGCCTTTTGATCGGTGATCTCGCGTATATACCCAACTTTTCTAAGAGGAACCTGCATATACCTCATTTTCTTTCATTCTAATAGCCTGAATTGTTGATCTGCCATTTGAGTGAGTTGCCATCAAGGAAAAGACATGTACCATAGTGCCAAACCTATGTCATAATGCCAACAATCTCCCCCTTTGGACTTGATGGCAACCCCAAGTCACTCAAATTCATTATCCCCCTTTAACATCAAGGGAAAAGGGTTATGCTCCCCCTAAGAACATGCTAAAATCTCTACTCTGCTGTGCTTTCCAAGATCCCCCTGACTATAGGCAAGGTTTGCAAGAGGATGTTCTACAAAAGAAACATGGCTTAATACAACATAGATGACCTTCCTATCACCAAAGACTCATACATACACCCATCTCCCAACCAAGTGGGGATACACCAAAGAAATTACATGATAAAACAAGAATATTACTTCATCCATCCCACGCATAGTGGGGAAACCAAGATAGTCTTTTACATGATCTTAATAAGAAATGAGATACAAGGAATAGAAATAAAATATCTACCTCAAGACTATGATAGATATCAATAATTAACATCAACAGCTGTGATGCAGGAAAGTGTTCCCTCTATGGACAGAGGCAACCCCTCTAGCCCTAGAGTGGGTCTAGTCACAAACAAGGACAGATCAACAATAGCTTTCCTTAAACAGTTAAAGTTGGAGGCCTACCTCAACCGGTGGTCGATGGAGTTCCATTGCACTGCTCCAGCTTCCGCTTCCTTCTCCTCAACAAGTGATCAACCTGAAATAAAGCAAAGGAAATAAAACAAAGCATGTAACCAGATACAACAATGAACTATTTACTCACAAAGTCAAGAAGTCATGAGCTATCAAGTACATTACATACAAGACATAGGAAAACATCATTGATTTCATTAATAATGAAATAAGGGTCAGCTTACAACCAAAGTCTTGACGTCACAAGCCTTCTCAGAAAGAGTCCAGCGAGTATGTTCTTCAAGCATTCACTCTTTGGAGATGGTTCTCCCAACACATAAGAACTCTCTCACTCATAAGTTTTACACAAGATCAAGGGCACTTCACAACCTTCCACAAGTTATCAACAATCCCACACTTGTCACTCTCACACCAGCTATCTAGCAAACTCACAAAACACTAACAGCACTGCTCAACTAGCCAACTATCAGAAAACTAGCAATGCATATCAATGGTGAGAGTTTAAATAGGAGGAGTCTCCATGAAAGGTGGAAGAGAGATCTTATCATCAAGGAAGGTAGCACAATTGACGGAACTAACACACCAGGGAGGGAAGGGCGACATAAACTAGGCCAACAACCAGGTCTGGAGTCATCTAGAAGGCCGACTGTCAGAAAAAATTCGCCCAATATAGATCATCATGGGCACATAACTGGAGTTTGGCGCTGACATCACTAGTGATCAATACAGCTAGTCAGATCATTGCTGAAAGAAACACATAGCCCCGCGTTGGTGCTTAAAATCGGCCATCGCGGGAATCAGGTGTACTTCCACACTAGCAGCGCGGTCGGTCTGTTCATGAGTGCCTTTCAGCGCGTTTATTTAAACCAATAGCCATGATGAGGAAGACAACTTAGGAAAAGTGGGTCAATTGGCAGCATAGGAGAGAATTTGTCTATCTTAAGCATGTTTGACTTGGACACATGACACAATGAGAAAACTGGGAGTGAAAGCAGTGATAAATTACTGTGTAACAGATGCCCCCTAAAGTATGAAGCCCAAGAGAGTGGGAGGGGTGAAATGCTTTACAAAATAACTGAGCTGGAACATCATCTGGAAGAACCTGCATGCAAGTAAAATATCTCTGATAGTGAAGTACATGTCATCTAGGCATGGACGCTGCCATCCAAAAGACACATAACTTAGGTCTGTGGTATGGGCGCAACATCTAGCTAATGAGACCATGATAATGATAAAGGTATGGTCGCAGCCATCCATGAAGACTCATGTATGGGCGCAGCCATCCATCAATGAGTCATGTAATCACGAACCAATCCACGCAGCTCAAGCGTGTGTAATCTGAGCCCAAGGTCTTGAATCCAACCGACCATAGTACAATTTCTAACATGTGAATAGAGGTACTGAAGTCGAGCATGAGAGAAAATCGCTTGATTACCAGTCGATGATGTAAACTGTTAACAAGCGTGAGAGAAACCACTAATGATGACAATGGTTCTCAAGGTACCATCCAGTACAATCCACGAAGCATGAAGAAGGAGCTAAAGTCGAACGCTTGTTGAATCACCTAATCGATGACCAATGATGCAAGTCGATCATCGGGTGCAAAGAACTTGCCATTAAGGCATGCAAGCTCCAAGATACCAAAAGGGGGTCTCTAGATCAACCTCCTAGATAATGAGCTAAAGTCGACAGGAGACGATCTGTCGTAGGGGGGCCATAATGTTTCCCTCTTCAACGACACGAGATAAGGAACAAGTGGTAGATGGCGAAACAAAGTATCAGAGAAGGAACAAAGGTGTAAACCGCAGAAGTATTATACTCTTGAACATGTCGGTGACACGACTCCAGAGGGTGGCAGCATTCAGGTACCAAAGGATCAGAGGCTTGATGACAATGGCATGAATCAAATGGAATGAGGCTAAATGACAACCCAAACCCACGGAAGGCCAAATGACGATGTATGGATGTCCCAACCCGATAAGAAGCGGAAGTGTCGATGTTTAAGAGTAACTAGTTGCCATAGACAATCAATGATAAACCTGTTGTGATAGTTTAATGAGCCCTAGGGAGGAGAAGCTTGGGTCTCGTCATGGTGACGAGTCTAATGTCGTCAAGGTTTAATGAGTCCGACATAGAAAAAACTCAGAGTCTTTTTCATGTTTAGGGAGTTTGAAAAAGACATAGAAAAGAAAACTCCAGGGGGGTCCTTTTTCGTAGAGTTGTGTCTCTTGAGCCTGAAAAAGTATAAAATGGTACTCGAAAGAACCACCTGACCATTACGATCGAGGAGTAATTTTCATGATTAGTGAATTCGATCGAAAAAATTAGAAAAGTGACCGAAATCATGTCATTTCGTAACCATTAACGAGCTTGAAATGACAAAGGCACGCCAATCTTTTCTCATTTAAATGGTCAGAAAAGAGCTTAAAGGCGACCACCTCTTATTTACTTTTAACGAGTCGAGAGGAGAAACTCAGCTATCTTTTCATATTTTAAGTCGGAAAAGGGCTTAAAGACGACTTCATGGATCAAGTGTACACGACTCCATCACCTGTAGGCCTGCACAAAACACGTCACACAACCCATTCGATATAAAATGAACAACATAGCTAGAGAAAACCATATTTTAACTTAAACATATGATAAAAATGAGGAAAAACCCATATTTATAAAATATAATTTTTTAATTTCCAAAAATTATTATAAAAGGGAGGTTAATCCATTGATTTTTTACCATTATTACTGTTCATCCTACTGTGGAGCATTTTGGAGCACCAAAGTTGGCGAGCTAATTCTGGCCCGTTCATCCATCGTTCATCCCGAAACTTCATCCAAGTAGATAGACCTCATCCTACGCCTCAATTCAATGTCCTTTCTCATACATTTGACCGTGAAATGTGTGAGTTTGGGCAGATTTTTCAAACCGAGTTCCGTCACTTGGTCATCGCGGGTGTAGCCCTCGGGTCCGCGATGACTGAAAAAATTTACACATAACGCGCCCCAATCATCACGGAAAAGTGATGTACTTCCATGATGACCGCGGAAAAATAACACTAGCACTCTCGCATCATCGTGTCTTTTCAGAAACAAACACGATGACGACGCACAATCATTTTTTAATGCAAATTATGTTTAGAATTTTGCAAAAAGGGTGCTAATTGATTTTTTCAGTCATGCAGGCTATAATGGCGTTCGTCTGGCAAGAACGAATGCATGATGACAATGATATCCAAGCTTTCACCGATGTGGGGTGCCGAAATGCATTGCGAGCATGCGGATTGCTCAAATTCTTCCTTACTCCGCACCTCTGGTCACAACCTGATTTACTAGAGCTACTAATCCGGGCCTGGAATCCCACAGATGGGAAATTCATCATCTGAGGCCGGGATATTGAATTTGATGCTACAGACATATATTTTTTAACCGAGCTGTCCCGTCGGGGTGAGAGGCCAATCTTGGAGGGCCAACGTCCTGGGGATGAATCACTAGAGATGATTATGGCATGAGTGTGCCCCCAGGCACGAAAAACAAAGAGCGGGAAGGTGGCAATCCTGACAGTGGATGACGTGATTCTTTGTGCTATGTTATTCATGGTGACACGGGCAGCGGGCTCCCAAGCCCAACATGAGGCTTCAAAGACCCATCTCCGGCTGGCTCTCGAATGTCTCAATCCAACCATGTTCAACTGGGCAGACACAGTGACGGCAAACATGAAGAGGCAGCTTACCAGATGTCGTCGAGGAGAGATAAAGTAGTTTGGCTATGGGTCCATTTTAGTCCCGCTCATGCTGGAGCGGGTACCAGCACTGCAGTTGCAGGACATGGATTTGGATTTGCACAAACCACGTGAGACCAGGGCTACATGGTGGGCACACGTCATGCCACGAGGAGGTGGTAGACAACCAGTGTCATGGAGGACACTGTTTCGAGAGTGACTGGAGCGTCAAGTGATCTTTGTCGAGGATTGGCCACACGCTGGCATGAACTTCCGCAGAGATCCTGGCATGTACCTACCCCCTAGGGAGAAGTGGGATCATGGTGGTACGACACTTAATCACATTATTTTTGCATTTTATTTTTTATGATGTTTTTAAATTTTTCATGTATATATCTATTGAGGCCTCGGAAATCGCTGCCACAACATTGGGGGATAACCACCCGGTCCGGACCTTGGTATAGCTCCTTTTCCGTTTGGGATGGTGGCTCCGACTAGAGATAACGGGACCAGTTTCCCGATAGTAAGATAAAAGGGATGGATGGGTGATGAATAGATTGTTTAAGTGATAGGCAACTAGCTTATTCTATTGACAAAATAGGGAAACTAATACTAATCCCGGGAACAACTTATTCATTCAGAATGCAGCATTAAATAATCTTTATCTATCTAACAGGCATACAGATGACTCTGTAAAATACATAAGAGACATTCAATCATTCAAAGATTACTTCATGTGAATAGTCACAATGAAGCGATAAATAAAAATTACTGCATTCACTGTTTATATCATCGATACATATATACGATTGAAAGGGAAGCATGCAATAAACAACCAAAAGTGGAATGCATAAGGAATGTTGTGAAAAACACATATATATATATATATATATAAGCGATAATAGCAAGAGCGATTTAAACAACAATTCATATAATGAGAATGAATACAGACGCAGATAATAGTACCATGTGAGTTGTAGATCAATCCGAAATATCAATCGCTATTCAAAATTCCTTCTTCAACACAGAAATGCTTTCAAACAATGACAATAGTGCACATTTGCATAAAAGCTTTCCTCATCAAATTCAGAATAATTGGTCAAGTTTCATAAAAGAATATCCCTGAAGTACAATAGTGCAACTTCAGGGTTTAAGTCATATACAAAACTTTTACGACCCTTTCTAAATGCATGAAAGGGTCTATAAATACTACTAAGCTAAAAAGATCTATGAAACAAAATCCTACTAAATTGGTATCAGTAAATGCAGTCTATCTCTCAGGGGCGATCTGGCAGTCGGCGAAGTGAGTCATGCCTCAGGTTGTTTGCCCTTAAACCTTAGATGGCTTATCGCAAGCATTGGTTCTACTTCTGGCGGTTTGTTGAGGCGCAAACTGAATTGGGCGGCAAAGGTGGCATCCTGAAAGTCAGGTATAATATACCCGACAGCATTAGTTAGGCACTTCAAGGCGGATCTTTGGCTGTATGGCTTGATTAAGAAGAACCAATAAGCATCCCACGTAAAACTGTTGATTCCAGCGATCAATCTCACGTTTTTCTCCAGCTCCGGATAGAATGAGTGCTCCAACATATTTACCGTTGTTAATTTACCTGGAGTGCATTGGGAAATTATATTAGATAAATAAAGTGTATTATTTACTAATTCAACCAAATTTCCACTGATTGTTTTGCATCTGGAAATTGCTCTTTCTTCTTTCATTAGTTGCGATTGCCATTCTGTGAATAATATCTCTTTGTGCGATTCCAGAATTCTTGGTAGATTAGCTGCCCAGCCTATATCGGAATCCTGCCATTCTATAAAGTTTGTCAGTGTTTCTTCGGCCTGATCCAAATCGGTCCTTGCTTTTTCTATATTTTCGTTTATAGATGCTACCAATTCGCACAATGGTTCTGCTCGTGTAATCTATTGACATAGTAGCTTAACCTGATTAATCAATCCCTTATTTAACTGGAGCGCTTCTGCTTTGAACTCATCTATCTGAGGGAGCTTTTTCATTTGCTTAATTTGAGTGGTCAATTGAGCGATTTGATCATCTTTTACTTTCATTGTTCCCTCAGTTGATATTCTTAACTGCTCCAGTGCCACCGATAGCTCCTTTTGCCTTTGGATTGCGCCTTCATCAATTCTTTGCTATTGCTCTTGTAATTGCTTGGTCAGCTGATTATTGTTCTGTTGTTGCACTAGCAATTCTTTCTCCGCCTGCTCTGCCCTCTGCTGAACTTCTGACAGTCTTGCCTGTAGTGAAGAGATGTCTTGGTCCTTCGTCTTTAATAAACCGCTTACCTCGATGCTTTATCAATGGTTGCCGCTGAATATAATTGCCATAGCTTGGTTAAGTCATCGGAGGGGTCAAATTCCTCTTTCCATACAACATTGCCCGTTACTGTTAATTCAGGGAATGGGAAAGGTTGATCAGTTCTTCTCCTTTTCCTCTGTCGCTTTACAATAGCTTTATGCTTAGGGCTATAAAATACATCTAAAGGGGGGATCTCTTCAATTTGCAAAACGATCTCTCCCGTTGGATCTTTAGGAATTATCTCTGGTTCTTTTGTTTTGGGTAGGCCGCTGGTTTCACCCGAAACTGGTTTCGATGTCGCTTCCTGTGTATCACCTTCTTTAGAAACCTCATCATCTTTCGAGCACTCTAGGTTATCAATAATTGTATTGAATTGCTTCCATTGCTGGAGCAAATTCAGATCAACTAATGTATCATTGTTATTCTTAGAGCTGCTCTCTTCTTGGGTCTTCACTTGGGTTTCTTCTTGTCACTGCACATTTTCCTGGGTCACCTCCTGCCTCTGGCTATGCGCTTCCTCCTACTGTTTTGATGTAGTAGGAGGTGGTGTATTATCTCACTGCTCAGACTCGCTTGACCTGGTTGTTGTCGGAACAGTTGCTAACAGGTCTAGAGGCAGATTTTGCAACCTCTGTTCTCTAATTTTGTTCAATTCAACTAGCCCTTCATCATTATACACATTTCTGGCAAGTGACTTGACTTGATACAGCGATTCGGCCGATGCGAACAAATCTTCAAATTTGTCTTCTTTGTGCTCGACCTTGGCCAATTTGGCCTGGTTGAGCGCATTGTAAGCGATCTTCCTTGGATCATACTGCCTTCTTGGCAAAGTAGCCAGAGTGAGCAAATTCATTTTCCCAGCTTCCTTCTCTGCATGCTTGATGTCATGCAGGGTATACACTCCAATTCGTAATGGAAAAGAAGGCCAAACATGTTTTTTAGCTCTTTTCAGGGTCTGGGTAACCCCTTCAGCACTGATTTGATAAGCTACCTCCCTGGCAAGTAGCTTATCAGGGATGCAAAGTGGTAGCACATGTGGCCTAGCCTGACTGCCAAAAACTCTGATGTAGGTGAATTTCTCCTCCCAAAACCAACTTGCTACTGCAGTCCAATCTACCCCTGCTTGCTCAGAAATTTTCGGGGCAGGCTTAGTAAAAATGGAATAATGAATTGGCAACATAAAACCGTTGCAGATTTGGTACAGGTGGTGCTTATAACCAGTCTTCCATAGTTTTCGATAATATATGTGAATGGGTGTGGGGTCTTGCGACGTCCACCTCCATCCTAGTATAGGAAACTCAGAATTAAAACACAACACATCCATAACATAGGCACTATAATAAAATGGCGGAATAACCCTCTCTGTGACACGATAGTCAGACCTGAAATTGAGGATGGCTTTGGCTAACTTGTCGGATAATATGACCGCCCAATCCATAATTTCTCCACTACATGCTGCCTCCATTAGGGGAACCATTTCTATAGTAAAATTGGCAGTCATGCAATCCCCATAGCCTACACATCATAATTCCAGCATAACAGTAAGGAGAACACAGGGAGTCAACTGAGTACTTACCCGAGGTTTCATGCTTGTGTTTTGCTGGATTCTGTCTCCAGCCTCGAATTGGTTCAGACTCGGTCTCGTTCTCTGCTCCAAATTTCTCCAAAAATGCAGCATTATATTTCTTCTCTTAGTGCGGCAGGTGATACATTAGCCTTAGGTCTTCGGCTCGAAACGAACCGAAAATCCTCCCATCCGCAGCGTTAAACAGTCTGTTGATAATTGGGAGATCTTGGATTACCCACCTTACCACATCCGTGTAAGGAAGAACCTACTCCCGAGCCGCTATTCTGTGTAGAAAGGAGTCGGCCAAGTATTTTAAATTGGCATCAGATTTGCTGGTATTATCACATAAAATTTCTACTTCGGTCACCTTTGGCCCTTGCCAAGTGGTCCTGGTGAGTCCTAAGTATGTTGTATCTGATATAAGCCCTTTATTCTTTCCACTTGGATCAGCGACAGCTTGCCCTGCGGCTGGCGGAGCAGTAGGCATTGTAGTCTTCTTGGATTTCTTTCCCATTCCACTTTCTTTTGTTTCTATGGAAGAATTCTGCGCAGAGTGAAAGATAAGCGTAACACATGCAACAATAACGTGAATTGAACAGAATGAAATATATATATCTAGGTGCATTCATAGCGATCAATCGACTTAAGGCAGCCTTAGGATCAAATCCGTGGATAGATCTCAAGCCTGTTATTCTCATTAAATGGTTGTTACGGCCTGTCAATCTCATTAATTCCAGTTGCTTCGATTAATGGCTGAATGATTTATTTGAAGCATGCTTTGGGTGATTTGGCGGTTTGAATGCAGATGAGCGGCTTTCCAAAGGATATGGCCTTAATTACGTATAAATCATATTAAACCGCCTTTATGACTGTTACCTTGAAAATTGTGCTATTTTACCCTTGACGCAATCGAGCATCGGGGAAATGCTAAGTTATTGCATTGGTTTTGTTTAGAATCCCCGATCGCCGATAGCGATATCGTATCGCGTCAGGCATAGCTCGTAGGGCCGCTTAAGATGAGGGTATGGTAAGTCCCTGATAGCCGATAGTGATATCGTATCGCATCGGGTGAAGGGGAGCTTCTTTGCAATATAAGTGTTATCGCCGATTGCCGATCACCGATTTTGCATCGCATCGAAGAAAGGATCGTTACTCATGTTACTTTATGCTTTGCCGATATCTGATTGCGATTTCACATCGGTGAAAACCAAGATGTCCCTTAAGTTGTGCTTTCTTTGTCATTGTGATATGCGATCTTGCGATCGCTTTATCGCAATGATAAAGGTAAATCGTTTTATGTTGGGTTTTATCGATTGGTTTTATTAAAAAGGCTTTTTAATGATGTTCCCTTTGATTCAAGCGTTTTTTGAAATAGAACTTTAAATTGATACCAATTTGAAACAAAAATTAAAAAAGGGACCCATTTCACATTATAGTTTTGGAATTTTAATGATATGAAATGGGGGGTTTTTGTATGGCACAACAATTGGCGATTCGTTGGAAGAAACAGTTATCTCTGAACAGTATAGAAATACTTAGACTTTTTCACAATAGAAATTTTATTCAAAAGGGAAAATTCTAATATAACTAGATATCGTTGCATTCTAAGGAAATAAAACTTTCTTTGCTAATTTCCTCTCTTGTTAAAAATAGATACATTCCAGATTTTTAAACTAGCATTTATTGGTTGATATTGATAAAATAGGAAACTTTTCCAAATCAACTATTAAAATTAACTCCTTTGCCATAGGTAGAGCCTCTGCTGCCAGCAAACGTCCATAGTCTCGATAGGGATACCTTTTAACCATATCATCGTCTATTGTCCTATTCACTTCAGAGCATGATTAACAGAATGAATTCAAAAACATATTTTTTCACATTTGTTTTCATTTTCTGCTATTTTATAAGATAAAAAGTCATCACCCTGGTGTGGTAGCCAGTTAATTGACAATGCCATTCAATGGTAGTAATCTAACTGAACAAGCTGGCTCGTGATGAGACCCCTTGTCTTACAATTGAAGCCATTACCCTGTTTTGGTATGTAGTGTTGGTAATGTCGGCTAAACTATTTCCCTATGAACATGGTAAGTAGGCTTGTAATAAGACCTCTTAACTTTTATATCTAGTATTCTTGGAATTACACCCTGAATAATCATGAACTTAGGTAAAATGGGATAGACAATTTTCCTCCTTAAGGTAGGATGGATGACAAGGTAAGAGTTTGAGATGTTGAATTTGGATTAGCTTCTATTTTAATATTGATAACCTTTTATAACCAATTTCAAAAATCTAAAAAGATTTACAAGATTTATAAACTTGAAGAGGAGTTCACTAGGATTGTATTGTAATTTTAGAATGCAATTATAACTAATTTCCTAGAAATCATTCCTTTTGTTTAATACTTCTGTTTATTAAAAGTAAATCTCTCATTGCTTGTTTTCGAGAAACTCTTTGAATACAGCAAAGGTAAAATAGAAAATGCCTTACAGTTTTATTTTCTAATTTTGCTAAAAACTATAAAAATACTATTAAAAAGAGAAGGGGTTACCTCCTCAGTTGAAAATTTTCTTTAAGATTAGGCCATTAACAAGGAGGGAATCAGTCAACCCTGATAAATCTTGTAACATGAAGGTTGAATGGCCTATCTTTTCACAAATCTGAAACGGTCCAAGCCACATTTTCTGGAATTTGGTGTGTTTCCCTTTATCTTCATGGGCTTTGTCCCATTTCAGGACTAAATCACCAACTTGAAATTGCTTAGAACGAGATGAGATTGAATCAAATGATGACTTGATGATCTGCTGATGTTTCGCATGAATAATCTTGGCTTTTTCTCTTTCTTCTTCCAATTTCAGGATTTGGTCATGCGTAAGTTGTAAAGAAGAAGAAGGGTTTTCTTCAATAAATTGAACTAGAGCTAGAGAGGGAAGAACAAGATTTGTTGGCAGTACAGCTTCTTTTCCATAAACGAGTTTAAATGGGGAAGAACCTATAGAAGCCTTTTGTGTTATCCTGTCAGCCCATAATGCAAATATTAAAGATTTGTGCCAGTTCTTGTGATTCTGTTCGATAGTTCGCTTGATAATTTTAATGAGGTTTTTGTTTGTAGATTCTGCCAAGCCGTTACCCTGAGGATAATAGTTAGCGGAATATTTGAGCTTGAAACCTCTTTTGGTTGTGAAATCAAACATAGTATTGCCTGAAAAGTAAGATGCATTATAAAAAACAAGAGCATTCGGGACACCAAACCTGGTAATGATGAATTGATCTATGAATTCAATGATGGCTTCAGAGTTTGTTGTTCTTAGCGGAATTGCTTCAACCCACTTGGTAAAGTAATCGGTAGCAGTAAGGATATACTTGTGCTGTTTGGAAGAATTAGGAGTAATTTCTCCAATTAATGTCCAATCCATGCTCAATGGTGTTCAATGTTTACCGGTGCAGAGGAAGGCTGATTTTTTAGTCTTCCACTTGAAGTTTGACAACTTGGGCATTTCCTCACATATTCATGAGCATCTCTAAACAGAGTGGGCCAGTAATATCCAGCATGGATGACTTTGTGAGCTGTTGTGTCAGCTCCGAAGTGGCCTCCCGCTGTCCGTCATGCAATTCCTGCAAGACCCTTTGTGCTCCCTGTTTTTCAAGGCATCTTAGTAAAATGGAATCATAATTTTGCCTAAACAGAACATCATCAATAATGGTAAGAAAAAATTCTTTCAATCTTATGGCCCTTTTTATTTTTGTAGGACAAGGTGGGAGGTGCATATCCATTTTTTAAGTAAAATATTAAATCAGCATACTGTGATTCAGAATCAATGACACTTACCTAATTGATGATTTCAGGTTGATCTGCATCACTTGATTCCAGAATGTTGGACGCGCCTGCCAATAACCTACAAAAACCTTGGCCTCTAACAATCTTTGCTGGCTTTATTTCCAGGTCATATTCCTGAAGTGCTGTTACCCAATTTGCCCTTTTTTCTCCTAGTTCTCTCTGGATTAACAGTTGTCTAACTGAGGAGAAAGGAACTATAACCTTTGTATGGGCTTTCAACAGGAAAGGTCTGTAATGTTTAACCGCTTTATATACAGCAAAGGCTTGTTTTTCTACTTGAGAATAGTTTAATTCCGCACCTTGAAGATTTGAGCTATAGAATGAAATCGGTGCTTCCAAATTGTGATCATTGATCTGTGTAAGTACTGCAGCATAAGAGGAATCAGATGTGATGGTATACAATGTAAAATGATTAGAAAATTTTGGGGTATTTAGAGCTGGGGAATTAATTATTGACTACTTGATTAGTTCAAATGCTTCCCTTTCTGGCACTCCCCATTTGAAGACTGAATTTTTCTTAATCATAGTTTGAAGTGGCAAAATAATTTGAGAAAAATATGGAACGAATCTTTTTACAAAATTGATTTGGCCTAAGAATGACTGCATGGATTTCTTATTATGAGGAAAAGAGATTTCAGAAATTTCCTTAATTCTGTCTGGATCGATATAGATGCCATCTTTAGATACAATAAAGCCGAGGAGCTTACCTTGATCAAGAGTGAAGAAAGATTTCTTAGGGTTTAGAGAAATACCGTATTTCTTACAGTGTTGGAAGATCTGATTCAAATCATGCAAGTGATTGGATATCTCTCTTGAAAATACAGTAATATCATCTAAATAGACAACTACTGTTCTATTAATTAACCCTTTGAAAGCGATATCCATCGCCCTTTGGAAAGTGGGTCCTGCATTAATAAGTCCGAAAGGCATTTTCTGATATGCATATGTTCCCCACTTTGTTCTGAATGTGGTTTTGAGTCGGTCATCGGGGTGAACTAGAATTTGATTATACCCTGAAAACCCTTCCAAGAAGGACATTAACTCTGAACCAGCTACTGATTGGAGTATCTGCTCCATAGTGGGTAATGGGAAATTATCTTTTATACTTGCCTTATTTAAATTCCTGAAATCAATACAAATCCTTATGTCGCCATTCTTCTTTCTGACTGGTACCATATTGGATACCCAATTCGAGTGTCGTACGGGAAAAATAATCTTAGCTTTCAAGAGTTTGTTGAGTTCCGACTTTATTTGACTCTCTAGGTTTGGATGTATTTTTCTCAACTTTTGTTGAATTGGTTTCTGTTCGGGAAGCATTGGGATAGTGTGTTGAATAATAGATGTGTCATATGTTTTTAGATCGTCGTATCTCCAAGCGAAAACATGTTTATTCTTTCGTAACAGACTAATAAATGCTTCCTTTTCCTCTATAGAAAGTCCCAATCCTAAATTAATGTTTTGAGGATTTTGTTCGGTGCCAAGGTTTATTAATTCAACCTTAAGGTAGAGCTCTGAAGCTTTGTATTGGATACAAGTTTGAACCTGTCTTTGATATCGTAAAGGTCTTCAAGCTTCACTACGCGCTTAGGGATTGCATTTCCTCATGTTTACCTTGTATTTGAGTATCATGCTCATCTTCCTCAATGATTTGATTGTCATAGGATTTTTCAGAGGTCAAAATTGTAAAAATGTCTTCATCGTGGTTAAACACTTCTCCAATTGGTTACATTATCTGGAATGGATGGCCTAAAAAGTAATTCTACTGAAAACCTATCTGGACTATAGTCTTCGGAAGGGAGCAGCTTGGAAGCGACATTGGCCAGCAAATCAGCTGCGTAATTCTGCGCCCTAGGAATGGAAGATATATTGAATGCTAAAAAATGGGAGGTGAGTTCTTGTACCAGTGATTGAAAATGCTTAATATGGTTTGAAAGACAATGGATTTTATTCCTTACCTGTTTGACAATAATCTCAGAGTCGCCAAAGACCTTTAAGTACTGAACTTTGAGGCCGATTTCTTTGTACAGCCCTTGGACAAGCGCTTCGTACTCAACTGTGTTATTAGTGCATTCAAATTCTAATCTACAGGACAGCATTGTTTTTTCTCCTTGTGGGCTGACCAAAATGCATCCTGCTCCTAATCCTTCACTGGACTTAGATCCATCAAAATATAAAGACCAAAATAATGACTTATCTACAGTTTTTGTTACAACATTCTCAGTAATATTAACGCATTTAGACCTGTCGGTCTGTGAAAAGTTTTCGATCTGTGATGCGAAATTGTCGACTGAGAAAGGGGATGGTTGGGCAATATAATTGCCGAAAAATGACTCTGAAGAATAGTTTCCTAGGATATTATTGTTGAACGTGACTGGCTGATTTTCTTGTTCAAATTCTGTAACAGTGTGGGTCATATGTTTCTCTCGATCAATATTTATTTGATTGGGCTTGCCCTTATAGGGGAGCCACATATGTGACCAATCGGTAGAAATATACCCATGGAGTTTTTCTGACCAATCCCTGCTTAAAATTAACCCATAGAATTCGGGTATATCGGCGACTAGAATATCAATCCTTTGGATGATTCTTGGATCTACCGATAACCTGATTGTTACAGAGTTTATTTCCCCTAGAACTTGAACTTTAGTTCTATCTAACTGCACGATGTGAATAGAAGACTTCTAGGGTTCTATATTCAGTTTGGAGCAAACTGAAGCAGGCATTATATTCAAAGATGTCCCAGAATCAATTAAACAGTTGTGTAGATTTCGATTATAAATTTCATAAGTGAGGAGGAAAGGAGGGGTATGGGAGTTTGATATATCTCCAATCAGAATAGTGTCAATTGCCTCAACTCTACCAGCAGGGGGTTGTCCTGAGTCGCTTGCAGCTTTAGTGGTGGGAAGAGGTGAAGAAGGGACAACGTTAAATTCTTTGAGTAGTAATTTTTGCTGATGTCTTAATTTAATAAGTTCAAACATGGTGATGTATTCCTTAGTCTTCTTCATGTCATCGACAATGTTGTAATCCATCGAATCAGAAACTACCAAAGTTTTAGATAGTGAAGGTGTAGTAGAGGATGATGGCTGATTGTTTGATACTGTCGCGGCTGGCTTCCTAACGGGTACCTTTTCCTTTATAGTATTGGTTCCAACACTCCTTTTCTTTGGATTAGCTTGAACAGGTTCGAGAGTACCTTTACTCCTTGTAGTGACAGGAAAGGCTTCTTGTTCGGCATTAGTATCGGAATTAGGGAGTATAAAGTCCCACATTCCGTGACATTCAACTACTTCTTCTTCTTCTCCTTCAGATGGTATAAATGTTTCTTCCTCTTCTTCTTCCTCAGGATCCGAGTCTGCATATGATATAATGTTTGGAGGTTTGGACTCGGGTTTCTTAAAATTCCTATATGGTTTCTTCGTTGAGGATTCAGATACTTGCTTCTTGATCTCAACCATTTCGTTCAACATAGTTTTAAGGAATTTTTGAAGGCCCTTCATGTCATATGGATCCTTAGTATTCTTTTTCTTAGAGTCATCTTTAAAGGACACTTTTTTAGATTTTCTTTCTTCCAAGGAAGTTTTCTTTTCTAAGGCGATTACACTTTTTTCTACAGCTAGTGCTTCCTTCATGTTTTCGGCCAATGTAGGTTGTTTGGCCCTATCGACAAATATGGCAATGTTTGAAGGCAAAGCAGTGATATACCACTCGCTTCTAACTTGTTCGCTTGGCTTATCATCAGTGGGGATATTGTTCAAGAGTTTGTTAAATCTGGAGTTGAACTCCTTGATGGGTTCTCTCGACTCGATCCTTAAATTTGAAAGATCATGGACAAGTGTAGCTAAGGATCTGTCATCACCGTATTTGGTGAGAAACTGTTCCTGGAAGATATTCCAACTTGTGATGGATCCAGAGGGTAAGGAAAAATACCAAGA
>APFE030949195.1:36028-82725 GCA_000404065.3 Pinus taeda | reverse complement strand
CTCGGCCGGGGGGCATGCGTATATCATCCTTGCGGTTGATTATTTTACTAAATGGGCCGAGGCGATGCCTACATTTGAGGCAGATGGTAGAACAGCGGCAATTTTTATTTTCAATCATATTATCGCTAGGTTTGGTGTCCCACAAGCGATCATTACTGATCATGGATGCCATTTTCGAAACGTCATGATGACCGAACTTACAGACCAGCTTGGTTTTCGCCACGATAGCTCTACTCCTTATTATCCACAAGCCAACGGTCTGGTTGAGTCAATCAATAAAGTTCTAGTTGTCATGATCCGACGAATTATCGGTATTCATCGGTCGAATTGGCATAACATGTTATTTTCGGCGCTATGGGCTTACCGAACCTCAGTGAAAACATCGACAGGGTTCACTCCTTTTCAGCTAGTTTATGGCTTAGAAGCAGTGTTACCCATTGAATGCGAAATCCCATCACTTCAGATGGCTATCGAATTACTCCCAGCTACGTCTGAAGAGGAAAAGCGTTTATTATAATTAGCTAAATTAGATGAGACTCGTCGCGATGCCGCATTGGCAATCGAGACTCATGCGAAGCGGATGAAAGCTCAGTATGATAGAAATGTGACCCCTTGAAATTTTTTGGAAGGTGACCTAGTGCTTTTATATGATCAAGCCAACGATAAATTAGGTGCTGGAAAATTCGTCCCTATGTGGCATGGGCCCTACATTGTCAAGCGAAAGCTAGCAAAGGGGGCATATGAGCTAGTTGATTTTGATGGGGACTCTTTGGGTAAACCCAGAAATGGACTTTACCTGAAGAGGTATTATGCTTAAGTGCGGGGTATGGAGAATTGTTAGTTAGGTTAGGTTTTTTCTTTCTAGTTAGGTCTTCTTTCTAGCTTGAGTGTTTATTAGTCTAGACAGTGTGCTTAGCTTAGAGAGTGTGTTTTTTCGTCATTATTTTGGCTTATCTTGGTTTTACTCTTGATATTTCAGATGTCAATGCCTCTCCAAACATACATTGGATTCGCTGATGGTGCTTATCGTAGTACACAAAATATCTCTTCCGCAGCTTGGGTTATCTATTCGCCCTCTAACGAGTTAGTTTCCATGCATGGGGTGAGCCTCGGTCAAACAACAAACAACATTGCGGAATACAGTGTAGTGATTGAGTTATTGTCTGAATCTATTTCATTCGGGATTCGACGTTTGATTGTGAGGTTGGATTCGGAACTTGTTGTATTACAGCTTAATCGATTTTATGCCATTTTCCTGTGTTATTAAGATTGTTTTTAAGAGTGCGTCTCTTGGAACGTGAGTTTGATTACATTGAATATCAGCATATTCCAAGGTCTCTAAATACATTAGTAGATGTGATTGCCTCTCGAGTATTAGATAGACATTTGAGATAATTGTAAATTTAAAAAACATTTAACCATACATGTGAACAAGATAAGCCTGTAAAATGATAATATATAGATAGTGTCAAAAATATACATCGTCCTCGATCATAGGTTGAAAAACACCTTATGATCGGCAAAAATGATAAGTACAAAAGTCAAAATGTGACATAAGTCTACAAAAGTGATCATCCAATCACTGGTGGTGATCTCTATAAGACACTACTGCACGTGCTACTCTCAATAAGAACCTTCTAAAAGGTCTTGGGACCGCAACTACATAACGCTGCAGTCTGATAGGAACATCATCAATAGACGTCTCTGGTATGTCCGCCGTGAGACGCTCCAAATCATGCTCCAACTCGGCTAGTATCTCTACAGCTGCGTCCTGAGGGGCACGTAGTGGTGCAACTGGATGTCTTCGCTCAAAAGCCCGAAGATTGGCTGGACGCTGTGGACCCACGTCTGCATTTAAAAAATTGTACTGTCAATTTTGAACACGATGTCTAAAATACAAAAACATAGATAAATTAACAACTGTGAAAAGTGAATATACCTCTGTCATCCCATTGTCCTCCCTGTGGAAGAACCATATCCGGGTCACCTCAAAAATCTATCCCAGAATAAGGAAAGTCCTGAATAGAAAAGACTTGGTTCCTCAACCAGTCAAAATAAGCCTCGGGGAAGCGAACGACCTTCTCCCCCTCGTCCGAATGCCGGGCCATAACCGCGACCCATCTTGTCATCCTAGGCTCTCGAGGAGCCCTAGCCCCAACTGTGAGCTGCTGTGGGATCAGCATAGGAACCCTCTCTAGGGCGAAGCTTATGACCAAAGCCCCATATCCAAAGGTCTTTGATCATCCTTCCTTCGCCCTGGTCAACTGGCCCTTCAAGTTGGCCAGTACAGCTTTGCACCAGTTGAAAATGGTGCCCTGAAAGCAGTCTACCGCCATCCGCATCTGGGATCCGGTGACCATATGTAAAGTGGTTGCGCCGCAGAGTCTGGTAATAGTGAATGCTATCACCATGAGTTCAGGACGGGATATAAACTTAATCTCAATCCCCTTGTCCTGGTTTTGGTTGTTACACCACTCTAGCCGGAGGCTAGCAAGGGATTGGCCACCCGGCCTAGTCCCGAATAGAGACAAGTGTTCGCCTCTGTTAGGCAAACCAGTAAGGAAGTATATGTCGAAGGCCTCAATCTCGAGCTGATGGCCTCCAATATAGAAACGCTAGTCCTGAATGCGCCACCTCTCGACCAGCCACTCCAGAAATGGCAGCTGAGCCCTCATGCCGGGTATGACCCAGTATTTGTACAAGCCGCATGCTCGCAAAGCATCAATGGTAGGTTGATGATTCAATGCGGAAAAATCAACATCTTCATGCTCTCATTCTCTCCAATCCAGCATGGTGGGTATCCTGCACACCATAAGAAGAGTTTTAGTAATCATAAAATCAAATTTGAATGGTGGATTTTGAAGGTTTGGGTTTGGGGGTGCGCTTTACACGGGGTACGCACCCCGCCTTCAGGAACAGAGTGTGGGTACGCACCTGGCCTGAAGGTAGGTTGCGTACCCTGACTCTTTTTCCTTTAAAGAAAAAGTTCGGGGTACGTAGGTTACCCATGGGCCACCTGCGTACCCCGAGGAGCGCATCCCAAAACCCCTATGCCTCCAAAAAATCAAACTAAAACTTAAAACTAAATTCTAAACGGATGAAATTGAAGAGGAGGATGTTGTGGATTACCTAGAGGTGACGGTGTTCGATTCTGACGGTCTGATTTTTCGCAATCTCCACGGGAAGTTTCTTGCCAAAAGCCCTTTTTTCAACCTCAACAGTAAAATGGTAAAAATGACATGGTAAAAGGTCTTTTTTATAGGTTTTTTGGATAAATAAATATTAAATTTGTTTATTTTTCACCATGGAAGGTCATTTTTCAATGTATTTTTTGCCTATCTTAAACAGGTATGAGTAATGTGTCGCTTTTGTGCAGGACAAAGGGATTTTCAGGGAAACTTGTCATTTTTCACAAACCAAACATCAGAGTCATCTTTTAAGCCCTTTTCTGACTCCTAAAAAATGAAAAGATTTCCGAGCGTTTCTTTTACACTCGTTAAAACGGAATTAAAAGACGGTCCCCTTATAACCCTTTTCTGACCGTAAAAACAGGAAAAGATTGCCGGGTTTTTGTCGTTTCAAACTCGATAATTGGAAATAAAACGACGTGTCCTTGATCGCTTTTTACTTTTCAGGTCAAAGACACTAACTATGAAAATATCCTTGGTCGCAAGATCAAGCGGTTCTCCTAGGTATTATTTAATACTTTTTCGGGCTTAGGAGACACAACTTTACGAAAAAGTTCAATCTGGAGTCTTCTAAGTTTTTCAGACTCTCTAAATATGAAAAGCGCCGAGTTTCTCCTATACTGGACTCGTTAAAATTTCACAGTAAAGGACCTGTTCTATTACAAACAGGAATGGACCACTCCTTCTTGGGTTCGCATCAAAAACTAAGTTGGACTCATCCGAAGGATGAGCTTACAAACAAGCATATGTTATCCTCCTCAAGCTTGTAAAAAATAAAGAGGTACTTGCCAGAAATGGTGGGGAAAAATGAGAAGAATGAGCCTATTTGATATCCTTTTGTCTCAGAAATAAAACCTTACTACCACTCTTGAACACGACACTTATTCATTCACCTGGGTTGGGAAATCCCTTGTCTCATAGTTGACCAAGATCATTTGACATCTTTAGCCGGGTTATGGGAGTCGACTTTGAGTCATTCGTCGCCAAACCATTTGTTGTGTCGTTATGTGTTCAAGAGGTCTGCAACAAAACATTCACCCGCAAAATACCTATCATTCATTGTGTCATCATTGAGTCGGTCCTTGCAGCAACATTTCTTCAACTTGAACTATGATTTCGTGTTGTGGGCTTGCCTGTGATGAGTCGCTTTCTATCGACATCAGCACATTATCTAGAGAGTTGACTTAGAAATCGTCAGTACCTTGAAGTCTGCATGCATCAATGGCAGGTTTCTCGCCTTCGACGTCAGTTTACATCATTGACTTTCGATCAAAGGACTCCGTGAAATGTTCGACATCGACTCATTCATTCACATCTCATGGATTGTACTGGGTACTTTGAGAACCATTGACATCACTGGTGGTCTCTCTCACACTTGTTAACAGTTTACATCATCGACTGGTAATCAAGTGGTTTCTACCATGTTAGACATCGACTCATTTATTCGCATGGCTAGAATCGTACCATTTCGGGAAGTATAAATGAAGACCCTGGATCTAGTTTCAACCATCCAGGCTGCGAGGAATTTTGTATTCATTATATAGTAGACCAATTATAAACAGATGGCTGCATCCATACTGTGTCTACATGAGTCTATGATTATGATGTACTACGAAATCATTCTTGTATCACAGTAGTAGTTAGTCTGTTAGTTAAAGTTTTTGATCTGAGTATGGGAATGCCTACCTCAGCGATGATATAATCTTATACATGTATTTGTTGAAAATTGCAGTCTGGACTTGGCTCTCCACCAAGATAATCTTGAAAGATAAAAGTACTTCACCCTTCCTAGATGATATAAAACCCTAATCTATTACAGGCTTCGCACTTTAGGGGGCAATCTGTTACACTAAAATCTGTCACCATGACTATTTGCAGTTAGTATGGCTCCATCAACCGTCATACTATCCTCCTTGGCAAGTCTCATACCTCTGCTCTCCATGTCAAACTCCAAGAAAGAGAGAAAGTCTTTAAAAATCTATTTTATCTCTGGGTACGCAGTTTCTCTCAACCTTACCTGCGTGTACGCAGCCCAAGTTCATAATACCTGCGTACTTGTACGCTCTGTATGTAAAGGGGTGGGTGCGTACTCCTGTAAAGGTCAAAAGGCGCGATTTTCATCTTAAAAAAGTTACTTGTGGTCATTTCTAGAGCATTCTAGAAGCTTGTTTGACGTGTATTGAGCGCCTCCAGATGGTTCATGTATCCCTATGAAAGAGGAAATTATCCCATCAAGAGGGGAGCTACCCCATCCAAAGAGGGGCTTATCCCATTGATGGTGGACCTGATTAACTTCCTCTAGAACACTATAAATACAGGCATTGGGCTAGAAGGAGGGAGGTTGAAAGCTGAATATTCCAAAGGGTAGATGCTGCTGGAATTAGGACTTCCTTGTAGAAGCATGTGAGGAGAGATTCCCATCCTTTCTTGTTTCATTTGGAAGTGGGTGAGCTTATCAAAGTAAAGGAAAAGTCTTGCTGGACCCTGGGAGGGACCTGTACAACACCAAGGCTCAGGTTGTAATGGTTTCTTTTGTTTCCTATTAATACAAATAAGTCCATTCTTCTCAACAATTTGTTATTAATGAGTTGTTTCATATACTCCTTGGTCTGTATGTTGAATATGTTTTATTTTATGAGATATTCAGGTGCTATGTAATCGTTTGATTGTTAGTGAATGCAGGTTTCGAAGTGAAGGAGGAGCTCATCCTGATCAACGAGGCTAGACTACTACAACAGCGTTGGACTACAGGTAGGATCTAAAAACACTTGATTTCTTGTATGGTAAATGCATGTTTAGAGAAGGATTGCTCTTAATTGTCTTATTTGCCACTAGAAAGTCCTAGGCTTCTAGGGAGGTTGGTTTTGTCCGCAAGATTAACTCTTTCCGCAGGACAGTCTCAATACTAGGTCTCTCAATATGGAGCGGACCAAAACTGGACGGAGGAGCACTTGAGGGGACCTCCGGCTCTTTCCTAGCAGGCGAAGGATATTCTTTCAGTCGATTACTAATGTGAACGGGGATCGTCCCAGCCATAAACACTTGAGGACCAAAGGGAGAAGAGGATTGGGATGTTTCCTATTAATACAAATAAGTCCATTCTTCTCAACAATTTGTTATTAATGAGTTGTTTCATATACTCCTTGGTCTATATGTTGAATTTGTTTTATTTTATGAGATATTCAGGTGCTATGTAATCGTTTGATTGTTAGTGAATGCAGGTTTCGAAGTGAAGGAGGAGCTCATCCGGATCAACGAGGCTAGACTACTACAACAGCATTGGACTACAGGTAGGATCGAAAAACACTTGATTTCTTGTATGGTAAATGCATGTTTAGAGAAGGATTTCTCTTAATTGTCTTGTTTGTCACTAGAAAGTCTTAGGCTTCTAGGGAGGTTGGTTTTGTCTGCAAGATTAACTATTTCCGCATGACAGTCTCAATACTAGGTCTCTCAATATGGAGCGGACCAGAACTGGACAGAGGAGCACTTGAGGGGACCTCAGGCTCTTTCCCGGCAGGTGAAGGATATTCTTTCGCTCGATTACTAATGTGAACGGGGATCGTCCCAGCCATAAACACTTGAGAACCAAAGGGAGAAGAGGATTGGGATGGGTCAGCCACCATTTGCGTTTGCTGCAAGGGAAAAGGTTCTTTCAGCACTGCAGGAGACCCAGGAGCACCTTTCAGCAAACGACTAACCTCGGACTACCTTGGGCAGTCTTTGGTATAGCAATATTTGTCACAAATAAGACAAGGATACTTGGGCTTGCGTTTGGTTCCCTCCTTGGATGGAAGTTTACGGGAATCCTGCTTCGGCTGTTTAGCTTTATTCTTCCCTTTTCCCTTCTTTTTTCCTTTCAAGGCTTTGTCCGCCATGGTGGACTGGACTGTGTTAACCTCGGAAGTACTACCAGAATTGGATACGGCCTGGGAATTATTTTCATTCGAAGCATTCAACTTTTTCTTCCCAGGGTTCGCAGAAGATTTCTTAGCGGGCAGATTGACAGAACCAATAATACTGTCAACTGATGGTGTTGGCGGGGCTTTAGAAGTTTCGGGCCTCATGGCGTCAGGAAAATAATCATATAATGTACCAGACTGGGAATAAACCAAGTCAAGTTACTGAGCACGCGTGATAGCTTGCTCTTCAGTTACACATGCCCCCATAGCAATGTCCCGTGCTATCAGACTAACGAATGAGGTCATGAACCAGTCGGTCAGGAGTTGATAGGGAATCCAAAACTTAATCAAACAGTGACACCATCTCCATTCATGGATATCATCGGAGATGTGCGTAGCCGCTTTTTTCTTAAGGGATGTCAGGAGGTGTGTGCCCATTTCATATCGAATCGGTAACTGAAAATGAGTTAAAAATGCCATTGTCGGAGAGTTAAAATCATGAAAAGATCTGCGAGCTAACTCAATATACCACTTAGCAGCAGAGCCAGTGAGAGTCCTTTGAAAAAGGCGGAGCCAGATTGAATCATCAAGCCACAAATTTGATGAACACCATAGATGATAAGTCATAACGTGGGCTTGGGGGTCTTCTCTAGCTTTACCATCGAATTTGGGACAATCACCGGGAATCTTAGTTGGAACTAGTGGCCAATACGGATTATGAAGGATAGGATCATTGGTCAGTTTGGACACATTCGGTAACTCCAAGGTTGCTAAAAATGGTAACTGAGGATTAAAGGACATCTAAGGCCGTGGGTAGGAGGTAGCACCAAAGCTCCAGCTAGCTGATTCTTGCCCCCATTGATTTTGTCCGGATGGATTTGGCCCAGAAGGGTTCTGTCCATAAGGATTTTGTCCATAAGGGTTATAGCTATACCTGGATGGTTGACCTTGGATTTGCCCCCTAGCATTCCATTGATTACCAACTTGGCCTGCAGGAGCAACATACGGTTGCTAGTAATTCTGATAAGGACTCACCTGCAGTTGTTGATAATTTTAATACGGGGAAAATTGAGTTTGCCCTTGGGATTGCTAGAAACCATAAGGCGGTTGGGCTCCATACTGAGCCTGGGGGGTAGGATGCATTTGATAAGTAGGTTGATATTGAGATCCAACCTGCATTTGAAGACCGACTTGTGTCTGGAGCCCAGACTGGGGCTGAAAACCGGGTGGAGCTTGAGAAGCAACAATCATTTGAGTGCCCGGTTGAACATGCCCAGATGGATGTCCTTGAGAGGATTGAGGCTGAGTCACCTTGCTAGAAGGTTGACCTAGATGAGATTGAGATTGACCCATTTTCCCAGAAGGTTGAGCCTGCTGGGTACTGGGTTGTCCTTGCACAACTGAGGGCTATCCTGATGGGCCGGATGGCTGAGCATACTAGATAGTTGGTTGACTTGATTGGATTTGAGGTTGAACAACTTGTCTAGATGGTTGACCAGACTGGACAGTGGGTTGGCCTTGCTATACGTAAGGCTGACCACCCTGCCCAGAAGGGTATCCCTACTAGAGCCCAGGTTGACCTTGTTGCATGTAAGGTTGTCCTAGATTTCCAGAGGGTTGCCCAAGACAAGTAAAAGATGAACCACCATAGGCTGAAGGTTGCCCCTGGAAGGGTTGTCCTTGTGGGCCTCCAGATTTCCCTGGATAAGATTGTCCGTAATACTACTGCCTATAGGAGGGCTGTGTGTAAGATGGCTAACCTTGATAAGGTAGTCCTTGAATATTCGTAGGGGGTACTTGGCAACCACCATAACCAGTGGTACCCCAAGCAACAGCTAATGGGATTGTGACCTCAACTGTAGGCTGAGATGGAAAAGGCCTGTGGTGATAAAGGTGGGCTCCTTGAGAATCATAATAATGAAACGGGCCTTGCGTGCCCGGATTCTGAAGAGCATGGAAATTTTGATCGTATGCCCCCTGCTGGAATGGAACTAGAAGAAGGTGGGGCATTAAGTGTAGGATCAGCAACTCCGGATGTGGATACTGATGGGCCACTATTCACCGATCCGAGGGAAGGTCCAACAACATTGGTCATAATTGAGGATGCAGTGATGGCACCAACAATAGGCGCTAAAGAAGCCACACAGACAGTTGGAATAGTCAGAACTGAAGTGACAGACGCATTGTGAATTTGAGGAATAAAAGACTCCGAAGTCGGAGTGATGGTATGGGACCACATAGAACTCGTAAGGGAGGTCCTAGAACTTATAACATCCCTCAAATCCCTATAGCGTAAGGGCAACGTGACACCAAGAGGGGTGACACTGAAGGGTGGAGTTTCCGCTGGGATAGGAATTTCACAACTCATCGCAACAAATCCTTCACTTGTGATGGGGGATGTGTCATCCATGTTAGAAGAAGACATTGGGACCAAAACACTAGGAGGAGTAACAGGAATATCTTCTTCGGAAGGCTCCCAAATGGGGTTCCAATGAATATCGTAAGTCTCGTCTTCTGGAGCGTGAGAGTTGATCGGTTGGATACTCGGAATAACAGGGAGAGTATCACTACCAACCGGGATCTCAGGAGCAACAGAAGAGGGAGACCCTTGGTCACTTGGAACGGGAGATGGGATTGGTCATTCCGCCAGGATGATTCGATTCAAAAATCCTAGGAAAACTAATGGGAAAGAACCCTACTCAAGCTAATGCAAACAAGATTTAACAGGGTAAATGTGAACATGGCCGAATGAATTTTAAGATACAAGAACACAACTTGACCTTTTCATTTTTAAAGAGTCGAGAAAAGGACCAAAAGATGAGTCTAGTCACCTTCGAATGTTTAATGAGCCTGAAGTGACAAATGCTCAGATGAACCTTTTCTTTTAGGGAGTCTGAAAAGGAGTGAAAGTGACTACTATGGAGAACTAGGCAAAAGGTTTACCAGACAATCCGTAAAACTGCATATACACCTTGGCAGTCATATGAAAACCAAGGACTTTCTGTACGATAGTCAATCTTCCCGAATGTTGTGTTCGGTGCATTACAGTTTGTAAGGTGGCATACAAGACTTCCTATGGATAAAGGATGATAAACCTAGTGGGGTATCCCAACATATACTCGATGGTACATGGGAGCACAATTCCGTACTATACCACTATTGAGTCACAGAAGGAGGAATCACCCAACCTTGAGTGGAAACAAAAGTGACTAGGTTTAATGATGCCGGAGCACATCTCTAGCCTAGACCTCTAAATAGTGTGCGTTATGTTCTAATGCATTGTTAGATTCATTCAGTTCATTTTAGAGTTGATCTTGGATTATGTTTCATTTTTCAGGCCTTACCGTATCTATACAATAAATCCTAGGATGCAACTAGAATGAATGAAAAATCCTTTTTCTTCAATGAACACCTACCTACAAGAGGGTAGAGAGATCATTTCCAAACCAAGAAAACCAAGACAACAAAGACAGTCACGCAATGCATACAGATACGAATTCGTAAAGTGCACAGATACTACTAATGAGAGATCTTAATTATTCACTTTCCAATATGCAAACTTGAAATGCAAATTCACTTTCACTTTCGTACTAAATGAATGCAACCTTTTTTATTTTGATGTCTTTAAATATAGAAGAAACAAATGGGAAACAAGCAAGTGTGGAAAAGTCTGGTTGATCCAAACAATTGTAATCTATGTTCGGTAGTGAAAAGAAATCGAATCAATGCCAAAGATTGGTTCAATAACATTCACTAAACAATCAACCAAAAAACAGGCTAAGGGGAAGGCTCAATCAAATTGACAAGAAGCCGCAAATGAACCTTGAGAAAACAAGCAAACAAGCCAACAAATTCAAGGAACTTGAAATAGTAATCTAGGTCACATAAGCAAAAAAACAAGATTCATTCAACAAAGCTCACAAGAAAGTGCCTTAACCATGGACAGTGAAAAACAAGTCATCAAGCAAGCAGGAAAGGCAAGGGACTAGTAGAACTGATGGACTCAGGAGGCAGAATTGAGAAAATCAATTCTATAGCAATCAGTGTGGGTAATACACAAGAAACAAGCGCTGATGAAGCACTAGACGCAGCAACAAAGCGATGTCAGTGGGAAGTACGCGACTTTCCCACGATGGTCCGATTTCCAGAACCGTCATGATTGTTAGGCGTAATTACGTGATGAACAGGATATTATAAAAGTATGAGCACGATGACAGTGCGACTGTTAAAATTAAATCCGTGATGATGTTCAAAACAGTGACAAGTGAACCAAAACTCCCAAATCAAAAATAGCCAATCCTTCAACCAAATAGGGTATTTCCCAGATCAACCCAGGAAACTCAGAGGACTGATAACTAATCCCAAAAACTTCAAAAGAGACCAAATCAAAAAATCAAGGCAAGAGCAAACAAGAAAAACAAAGGCCAAAAATCTCCCCAGTGGAGTCGTCAATTTGTGATGCAAGAAAGTGTTCCCTCTGCAGACAGAGGCAACCCTTCTAGCCCTAGAGTGGGTCTAGTCACAAACAAGGACATATCAACAATAGATTTCCTCAAATAGTTAAAGTTGGAGGCCTACCTCAACCAGTGGTCGATGGAGTTCCATTACGCTACTCCAGCTTCCGCTTCCTTCTCCTCAACGAGTGATCAACCTGAAACAAAGCAAAGGAAATACAATAAAGCATGTAACCAAATACAACAATGAACTATTTACTCACAAAGTCAAGAAGTCATGAGCTATCAAGTACATTACATACAAGACATAGGAAAACATCATTGATTGCATTAATAATGAAATAAGAGTCAACTTACAACCAAAGTCTTGACATCACAAGCCTTCTCAGAAAGAGTCCAGCAAGCATGTTCTTCAAGCATTCACTCTTTGGGGATGGTTCTCCCAACATACAAGGACTCTCTCTCACTCATAAGTTTTACACAAGATCAAGGGGGCTTCACAACCTTCCATAAGCTATCAACAATCCCACACTTGTCACTCTCACACCAACTATCTAGCAAACTCACAAAACACTAACAACACTGCTCAACTAGCCAACTATCAGAAAACTAGCAATGCATATCAATGGTGAGATTTTAAATAGGAGAAGGAGTCTCCATGAAAGGTGGAAGAGAGAGCTTATCATCAAGGAAGGTAGCACAATTGACGAAACTGCCACACCAGGGAGGGAAGGGTGATATGAACTAGGCCAACAACCAGGTCTGGAGTCATCTGGAAGGCCGACTGTTGGAACAAATTTGCCCAATCTGGATCATCGCTGGCACATAACTACGGTTTGGCGCTGACATCGCTAGTGATCAGTACAGCTAGTCAGATCATCGCTGAAAGAAACATATAGCCCCGCGCTGGTGCTTAAAATCAGCCATCGCGGGAATCAGGGTGGTTGGTCTGTTCATGAGTGCCTTTCAGCGTGTTTATTTAAACCAATAGTCGTGATGAGGCAGACAACTTAGGAAAAGTGGGTCAATTGGCAGCATAGGAGAGCATTTGTCTGTCTTAAGCATGTTTGACTTGGACACATGACACAGTGAGAAAACCGGGAGTGAAAGCGGTGATAAATTACTGTGTAACATCAGCATTTGTCAATCATCATTTAGACCAGCAACCATGTTCTCCCTCTGCACCTGTTCCACCTGAAATCAGCAATAATTGAACCAAGATAATGCCAACAATGCATTATTAGAAGAATATATGCTCCCCCTGAACCTGTGCCAGATGGTCTCTGTCAGACCCAAACCAAACTCTTTTCATCCAAATCCTGGCCCCCAGAAAGTCTTCAAACCAACATATACGCAACTGTATCTTCATAAACCGGCATATGTACGCAGATACCCTATGTTAAACTCGCGTACAACTAGAACAGGCAAGTTTCAGCAGCAAGATGATGCATCAACTACTCCCAGTTTCTGTCTGAAATATTCAAATGTCTCCCTGGGCAGTGGTTTGGTGAGTATATCAGCAACCTGTTCCTTGGAGGGAACATACTCCAATTTGATATTTTGTTCAAGCACTTGTTCCCGAAGAAAATGATATTTAATAGGTATGTGCTTGGTCTTTGAATGCATGACAGGATTATTTGAAATACTGATTGCACTTGTATTATCACAATAAATGGAGATAGGTGGAGTACAAGTGATTTGAAGATCTTGCAAGGTTTGCATCATCCAAAGGAGTTGTGTGCAGCAAGATGCAACAGCCACATATTCTGCTTCAGCCGTAGATAATGCAATTGAGCTTTGTTTCTTGCTGAACCAAGATACTAATCTAGACCCCATAAAGAATGCACCACCACTAGTGCTTTTTCTGTCATCCACGCTTCCTGCCCAATCTGCATCTGTATATGCATGAAGTGTGAGATTTGTACCTCTAGGATACCATAGGCCATAGTTTTGAGTTCCTTGAAGATACTTGAAAATTCTCTTTACTGCTTGAAGATGAGTTTCCTTTGGGTTTGCCTGAAACCTTACAACTATTCCCACTGCATGCATAATCTCTGGTCAGGTACCTGTTAGATAGAGCAGACTACCAATCATGGATCTATAGGTTGGTTGATGAACTGCTACTGATTCATCATTTGCACTGAGACTACATCCTATTACAATAGGGGTACATACTGGCTTCGAATCCTCCATCCCATATTTCTTCAAGATCTGCTTGAGATACTTTTTTGTGATAGAAAAATTCCGTCTTTGTTTTGTTGGACTTGCAAACCAAGAAAATACGTGAGCTCACCAAGTAGGGACATTTCAAATTCTTTTTGCATCACCAAGGAAAATTTTTTACTCATGTCTTCCTCATTGCTACCAAAAATGATATCATCAACATATACAACAAGTATTAGAAACTTATCATTGTCAATTTTTACATATAGATTGCTATCTATTGATCCTTTTACAAAACCTTGTTGATGGAGATACTTCTCCAACCGATAATACCAAGCCCTTGGAGCTTGTTTAAGACCATAGAGAGCCTTTTTGAGTCTGCATACAAGTTTTGGATCATTTCCAAGGATAAACCCATCTGGTTGCTCAATGTATACATCTTCATCCAAGTCTCCATTCAGAAACGCAGATTTTACGTCCATCTGAAATACTTTGAACTTATGAAAGCTAGAGAGAGCAAGGAACATTCTTATCGCCTCAAGTCTGGCAACTAGTGCAAAAGTTTCTTCAAAGTCTATGCCTTCTTGTTGTGCATACCCTTTACAAATAAGTCTTGCCTTGTTTCTAACCACATCTCCATTTTCATTCAACTTATTTTTGAAAATCCATTTTGTCCCTATGACATTCATATCTTTTGGTCTAAGAACTAACTCCCAAGTGTTATTCTTTCCAATCTGCTCGAGTTCTTCCTCCATGGCCTTGACCCAGCATTCATATTTGCATGCCTCTCTTACATTCTGTGGTTCAATGGAGGAGAGAAATGCTAGATAGCTTGAAGCTTCTGAAATGGTTCTCCTTGCTTGTACACCTGCCTCTTTCTGCCCCAAAATTTGAGATTCTGGATGATTCTTTTGAACGTATCTGGATGGAGTCTTTTTATCTATCCTTATCTGTTCTTCTAGTGCCTCATGGGTTTCTTCTTCATCATGAATCTAATTTGATGTTGACGGATAGTCTTCGCCATCTTCGAAGTCTTCAGATTTCACTTGCCTAGGAGTGTTCCCTTCTTCGTCAACCACTACATCAATACTTTCAACAATTTTACCAAGTCTTTTATTGTAACATTTGTAAGCTTTGTTGTGGGGAGAGTAGCCAAGTAAAATGCCTTCATCTGCTCTATTGCCAAGATTTTCATCAGTCCTTTTAATGTAGCATTTGCTTCCAAAAATTTTGAAGTATTCTACCGTGGGAGTCTTACCATACCAAAGTTCATGAGGAGTCCGAGTGTTGTTTACCTGGACGTTTGTCTTGTTGAGAATAGTAACAGTGGAAAATGTGGCTTGACCCTAGAAGGTTGAGGGAGTTCCAGACTCATCAAGCATAGCATGAGCCATTTTTTGAACCGTTTTGTTCATCCTTTCCACTACTCCATTTTGTTGAGGAGTACTTGCAGCAGAGAATTCACTTCTTATTCCACGTTCTTCACAAAAATCGAAAAATTCATCAGAGGTAAATTCCCCTCCTCGATCAGATCTGAGGCATTTGATTCTGCAATCTGATTCATTTTCAACCAAAGCTTTGAATGACTTGAACTTTTCGAAAGCTTCATCTTTATACTTCATGATTCCTATCCAACACATCCTTGAAAAGTCGTCAATGAACAATATGAAATACTCTTCTCCTCGAGGTGACCTCTTCCTAGTTGGACCTCATATATTGGTGTGGACAAGTTCAAGTGGCTTGCTAGCTGATCCTTCCTTCTTAGGGAAATTAGTTCTGGTTTGCTTACCAAATTGACATGATTTGCATATTGTATTGTCTGCAATTCTGATGTCAGGAAGGTCACAAACCACCTGATATTTGCATGCTTTCCTTATCTAAGAGAAGCTAAGATGCCCCAATCTTCTGTGCCATAGCCAGTGTTCATCATTCTTGCTTAGATAGCATTGTTGTTCTCCTTCTTTGAATATGTGTAAATTATTTGGAATTCTTATGCCTTTGATCACTGTTTTTCCTATTTCAAGCTCATGGACAATACATCCATTTGATCGAAATATTACCTCAGTTCCTTGATCGCACATTTGACTAACACTCAATAGATTCTGCTTTAAGCCATCAACATATATAACATTTCCAGCTTTGACCTTCTTTTTCAAACTAGCAAAACCTTTACCTTTTATGAATGTAGGGGTGTCATTTCCAAATGAGACCTTCTTTTCCCTTTCTAAGGCAGTATATGACTGAAGTTTTTCTTTATCACCTGTCATATGTTTCGAGCATCCATTGTCAATGTACCATTGATTTTCTTGTCCTTCTGCATATAAGGCTATCCCACATCTTTCTGGTTACGGCTCTTTCTTTTTCCATGTTTTGGGACTTGATGAAGCTGTCTCCTTCTAAATTGTTTGCCGAAACCTACTCCTGCATTCAGAATCTTCATGACTGAAGTTGTTACAAATAGAACATCCTATTTCATTTTCAAGAGCAGAAAAGTTATTGTAGGTCCTTTTCATGATCCCGATCATACTTCTTTGTTTTTGAGCTTCCCTAGTCATGATGGTCTTGTAGGAAACACATTGAGAAGCTTTATGACCAAAGTTATGACAAGAGAAACATTGGCCATTGAATAAATTCCTGCGATTATCAAACCTACCAACCAATTGACTGTAGTTTCCATTGACACCCATTCTTGAGCCAGAATGATTTACCTGTGGTCGATTGAAGCTTTTGTTCATCCTTGAAGTAGAATGCCCCCGATTTACTTGGTAATATTTGTTCATTATTGAAGTAAATGGTCCTTGATTTACCTATTAATCTACATTATTCTTTTGTTGTCGATTGTCAACTTGTTCTCTTCTCCTTGCTGCATCAAGATAACTTTTGGAGGTGGATGGTTTCTGTGCTTGCTTCTGAGCTTGCGATGCTTCTTCAGAATATCTGACACCTGTCTTGATTAGAGGAGAACACTGCACTTTGATAATCTCATCTAAAGTTTCAGATCCTTTAGCAAATCTGAGATTAAGGGCTTTTGTTTTCTCAATTTCTTTTCTAAGTCCCACAATTTCACATTCTAGCTCTTCATTGTGTTTATCGTTTTCAGCAAGTTGGAATGTTAAAGTATCTATAATCATACTCTTTTCCTCTAAACACATTTCAAGTTTAGAAATTTCTTCATAAATACCTTCTTCATTTATAGCATCCAAGAAATCATCATCTTCAAAAGCCATCAAAAGTCTATTGTCATTACCTTGTTCATCTTCATCACTATCTGACAATCCATCACTGTCTTCATGCGTGTAATAGCTCTTCTTATTTACATTTTGTTTTATGTTCCATCTAACAAGTTCCTTACCTTTGTCTAGTTTATCTTTATGAGGACATTTTGCAGCATAATGACCGACTCTTCCACAAGCAAAGCATTTGAAAGGCAGCTTACCTCTCTATCTTCCAATTCCCCATTGAAGGTTCTTGACAAAATTTGATTCTTCCTCTTCTCCTGACATATGTCCTGACTCATAGTAATCTCCTTTTCCTAAAGCTTTGAATGCAGCTTCTCTCCTGTCTGATGGTCCTCCTTTTCTCATTTTGTAAGCAGTTAGAATTCTGTGCAGCTGTGACATGGTAAGGCTCTATAGATTCTGCTTTTCTTCTACGGAAGAAACTTTTGAATCAAATTTAGGAGACAAAGATCTTAGAACCTTTTTAACCAAAACAAATTCTTTTATTTCTTCACCCAAGTTTTTCATACAATTTACGATCTCATCTATACGTAGGTAATAGCTAGCCACACTTTCATCATTATGCATTCTGAGACTTTCATATTGAATTATAAGAGTTTGTAATTTTGTTCGTTTTACCTCTTCATCTCCATCATAGCTCAGAACAATCTTGTCCCATATTTCTTTTCCACTTTTGAGCTACATAACCTTGACGAATTCTAAGTGAGATAGACTTCCTAATAGAGTATTGACAACTTTTGCATTTGTTTCATACTACTTCTTACCAGCTGCATCTGTAGGAGTTGCTGATGGAAATGTGTATCATGTTTCCACAATATCCCAAACTTTTGTACCAAGAGATTGAAGATAGGCAGTGATTCTTATCTTCCAATAGACAAGAGTTGCTCCCATCAACAATAATCGGTGGCCTGATAGATGCTTTCTTTTTTGTATTTTTCCATGATGATAGATCTTCCTTCAAGCGATCAAGCTTCTTATGAAGGACCTACTCTGATACTAATTGTTGAAATAATACTAAGAGGGGGGGGGGGGGGGGTGAATCAGTATTATCAAGACAATTCTTTTCATTTCTTTCATAGATTTGTATACGCTACTTTAGTTAGAGAAACCAGCGTATATACGCAACTTCAGTGAAGGAAAACAGCATATAACTTACAGAATTGTAATTTAATTATTCTTCGGATGTTGATTTTAAATCTGTGTGTCAAAACCTTAGAAATAATAACCAGGAACAGGAAAGTTAATGCAAACAGTCATACACAAGAACACAAGATATAAGGTGGAAATCTAATGTGGGTGAAAACCACTTGCTGCAATTCATCTCTATCTTTTTCAATTAGAAACTTCTTTTTACAATGATTTTGTATTGGTGCAGTCCTTTACCAGTATGCAAGCTACAACCTGCAGAGAGCTACAACCCTCTCTTGTTCTCCAGCTTCTCCTGGAAGGGAGCTACAACCCCCTTAGCTCTTGTACTAGCTGAGATACTAGTACGTAGGTGCTGACCTACAGAAGGCTACAACCTTCTCTTTTCTTCCAGGGACCACGTTTCATAAATTTTCAGACTGGATCCATGAACATCAAACAAGCATCAAGTATATGTGCATCAACCAATCTCATTTCCACACAAAACTACTGAATCAACCAATAACTTCTCAGAATGCTGTAACCAGAAAACAATACTAGTAACAAGACACCAATGCTAAACCCAGAATACTACAGTTATACACAGAGCTAAAACATATTTCAAGAGACGTACACTACTTCACTATGTATAAACTTGTGTACATACGTAGCTATATCAAAGTCAACCGGCATATACGCTTTCTTCTCTTGCTGAACCTGCATGCATTCACACCTTTGCTGAGCCGAACCTGCATATAGATCTATAAAAGACAATTCACCCTTTTCACTTGATCAGACTTCATTTATACTCAGATTAATAGATCTAATTATGCACCAATTATAACAGATCAAAACACACAAAGGTATTACTATTCAAGCCTTCAGAACTTATCCATGTTTTAGCACTAGGTTCCTTCTTGGATCAGATTCAACAATGCACCATAAACCAAACACAGTGTTCCCGATCTTTCTCTTCTCCAGATATTCAATACTTGAATCAATGCCCTTGCCAAAAGATCTCCTTCCCTTTTTATAGTCTTAGGCCTTTCTTAACCATGGTCCAAAACCATTGAAAACCAATACTAGGGACCCAATACCAGGGTTCAATACTTTGTATGCAATACCAAGGACCAAAACCATAGGTTCAAAATATGTTGGACTAAATACCATGGACCAACCATAACTTTCCCACATGTACGCACTTTTCTCTATATGAAAGTGCGTGTATACATATACGCGCCTTTTGATCAGTGATCTCGCATATATACGCAACTTTTCTAAGAGGAACCTGCGTATACCTCATTTTCTTTCATTCTGATAGCCTGAATTGTTGATCTGCCATTTGAGTGAGTTGCCATCAAGGACAACACCTGTACCATAGTGCTAAACCTGTGTCATAATGCCAACAAAACCATCAAGGACAATCACTTCTGAATGAACCATTTAAGTACACACATTTATTTAATGGTTATTTCTTTTTATGTGCTAACTATGGACATATGGCTAGGGATTGTGAAGTTTTTGACAGGTACAGTCATTATCTACAAAACCCTAGAATCAAGTTTGTAGTATCACAAGACAGGTTCCACGATGATTTTATCAGAAGAGAATACATTCTAGATGGGCCAAACATTGATGTTTCAAATGCCATAACTATGGCCATAGTGATCGCAGTTGAAGATATTAGATGGAATCACCTATGGACAACATTGAATGCTTCAAGTGTCATAACTATGGGAACTGTTAGTGTCAGTACATGCATACTTCCATTAGGGATCAAATCTTCTCTTAGCATTTTCATTTTAGGTGTCTCATACTGAAACTTTGGATCATTCCATTAGATCATGTCAAAATGGTCCACTAATGGTTGTCTTCTTCTCTAAAAATCAAATCTTCCCTCATCAGGTACATTTGCTGACCCATATCCATATTGTATTCAGTTGTGGTTTCAAATATGTTATTTTAAGTGTCAAGGCAATTGTCTTTACACTAGGTCTTAGGGTTCATATTCCAAGGTTTTTCCATTAGGTATTATGGTTCATTTCCAAGGTCAAAAGCATTATTTCAAGTGTAAATAAAGGGAAGCAAAGGTATGAGGATGACCAATAAAAAAGGAGTGATTTCCAGTAAGTCATGGTGATTGTACAAATATTTGTTGTCACTAATGTAATTTTCATCTCAAAAAACATGCTTTTGAGATGAAAACAAAGTATTTTTAGTTGATTTATATTATTTTGATGTAATTCGATTCATTTTATGTAATAAGTGTTCCCAGTTGTCCCAAACATTTCTTCTTGCTGCAAGAAAATGAAACCATTGAAGAAATCAATTCAATCCAAGCATCATCCACCTGAAAAGAGACAAAGAGAGAAAAGTATTTAATAGAGATTTGGAGGAAAGAAGAAAAAGTTCCAAAACATTAGAAAGTGGGTTTTTCTAAAGAAAAATCGAAATCAAACTCTATATAAGATGTCAAATTCCTTTTCCAAATTCATCACTTTCATTTGACAAAGATAAAGAAGAGCATTGAAGGAGAGAATGGAATTGAGGCTAATTGGTGGCTAAGCAAAGAAGAGGCATTATGCATAGGAGATAGAGGTGTTTCACATAGGAGATAGGGCGTTGCGCATAGGAGATGGAGTGTTGCACATAGAGGCCAAAGCGCTATGCATAGGAGTGGAGTGCTGCACATAGGGAAGTTTTGCTAGTGCAATTTTACACGGCCCTGCGCATAGAGCCGGAGCACTGCACACCTGTAAAGGACGCTGCTCATACGATCAACAGGTGCCAAAACACCCTATCAGCCATTCAAACTGTGTTTTTTTCCTTCTATAACTTCTAAAAAAGGAAGTGTAATCTTTGAGCTATCCTCCCGACATTCAATTCATCATTTTGAAGTTGGTTTGCTATTTCAAAATTCAAATCCTAGATTGCCAACACATCCCTCCACCTATTCCTTAAACCCTAATTCCCTCAAACACATCTCTCCACCTATTCCTTAAACCCTAATTCCCTCAAAGACATCCTTCCACCTATTCCTTATAACCTAATTCCCTCAAACACATCCCTCCACCTATTCCTTATACCCTAATTCCCTCAAACACAATCCTCAAACCCTATTTACTAAACAGTCCCTATCAAAGAAAAATACCCTCCTTCTCACTCCTATATCATATATATTCCATTCTACATCACATAAGCTTATCTACCCTCCCCTATCCCTGTTCACCATAACTCATTCCTTAATTACCTTCTCTAGGGTTACACAACTTCAAAATTCAACAAACATGGACAAAGAGGATAAAGATTATGAGGACGAGGAAAACAACGGCAATGAAAGCATGGGAGATGAAACTCAGCATCAGATAAAACCAAATAAGGGAGGTAGAATTATGTGAGAGGAACCATAAAACATTAGAGAGTTATAGGATTCTCATATGACTGTCACTTGTTTCAGACATCTAGGGTGTTATGAGTTTTGTGAGTAGGTGGAAAGTGTTCAACATCATCCTGAGCTGACTATGCTTTTTTTAGCCAATCTCGTGATAACAAAGTAACTCTTGTCGAGGTGACATTTACATTTTCATCTTCTATCATTGTGAATGCCACAAGGATTCCAAATGTGGGGGAAAAATGGTATAAGGCACAAGATTTGGATGAGCACTACTATGAGCCATACATCAAATCCAGGTACAGAAATGAAAAGAAGAGGACCTTTCCTTTTAAGTTCCTTAAAGACAAGTATGCCCCTATGATGAGGATCATTATGAAGTATTTTACATGTGAGGGAAAATTTTGTAGATTGTTCACCTATCACACTAGGCTTCTTATGCACTTCACAAGGGTGAAAATGTTGAGCATCCTATATTTCTTATTCAAAAACATTGAGAAGATGGCCTACATTGTACAGAAAAAGCCATACCCCCAGCAAATGATTAGTATCTATGACTATTCCCTAGTTGAGATGATTGTGCTACATCATCTCATCCTCCTTAACATCTCCTTAGATACATTCATTTCCAATGACATCTTCAATGGTCCTCAGATTCCTCCGCCAATGCCTCAAGAAGTAGAAAGACCTTCCAGCAGTGCCAAAGTAAAGAAAGATGAGAAGGTTAAAGAGACTAAAGTTGTTGAGGAGCCAAAAGCCTACAAGAAATATCAGAGAGGGGCTAGAAAGTTGTTTGCAGCAAATAGGAAAGTGTTTACTCCACTTGAAGTGGAAGGGGCCTTTCCTTCTTCATCAGCTCATAGGAAAATGCTTTCTCCACTTGATGTGGAAGGGGCTTTGCCTTCTTCATCGATACAATAGGTGTAGTAGCTGCATAAAGTGAAGGAAAGGGTGCTAGAGGAAAGCCTTGATGATGAGGAGGAAAGGGATTTTTATTTGATGGAAGATGATGAACCAGAAAAACCACACATCTATCATGGCATTGAGATAGTTGACTTGGAGGTCCAAGATGAGGCAATAAACGAAAGCATAACCATAAGGGAAAAAGATGCATAGATCCGAGCACTGATGGACAACTTGACAAGAGCTAAGTATGTCATTTCATACCTTGAGCAAGAGAAAAAGCAGCTAAGTGACAAACAAGTCCTCATGGAGCTGGAACTTCTCAAAGCTAAAAGGCAAAATGACAAGGGCAAGTCAGTAATGCAAGAGGAAGAAACACCAACTACCTTGATTGTAAAACAAAGAATTGAGAAGGAAATTGAGGAGTATAGAGAAACTTGGCTTGATAGGGTCAATTTTCATTTAGCGAAGCTACTACAAAAGGCCAACAGGGACAATCAAATCATCAGGCACATGGTTCGCCATTATAGGACCAGGAACAAGATTTGCAAAGGCTAAAACAAGCACTCAAAGGCAAAAAGGAGGATGATAGGGTTAGATTGCTCGCTGAAGCTTCCTTAGCTAACCAAGATACTTAATGGTCGTATTTTCCACAAATTTTGAGCAATTTTTTGATGAATTGTTTCCTTTTGAAGAATTTGGCAATTTTTGACACATAAATTTTGGCCCTATGCGCAGTGCCACTGGCGCTGCACTTTTCCTAGGGGCATCCAATGAGGAAATGGTTAGAGTTTTTGGATTCATAATGATGATCACATGCACCTTGATCATTTTCTAAGCTTTTCGAGTAGAACTAGTCAACCAAAAAGTCAGAAAACACCCAAAAAATGGCCTTTCTACCCTTTTTTTGGACACACAGAAGCAGTCTTGGGAGAATCAGTTTTTGAGGGGTTAATAAACTTAAAATGAAAAAAGTAAAGATTTTCTAGAAAGAAGACTTGTATATCTTTCCAATGAGCTATCATGAGCTCAATTTGGACAGTGGGAAGGCCTCCAAAATGGTCATGCAAAAATCACTGCACATAGAGCTTGGGCGCTGTGCATAGGAAAACAATTGTGTTGGGTTTCCATTTCACTATGCCTTGACTATAATTTTGTGTCTCCTCTCATGAATGGTGTTTTAATGATGTAAATAATTACTAGGCATGTAAATATGATGGATAATAATTACTCGAAGGTAGATTCATTAGATTAAAAGTTATCTTGAGAACAAATGAATCAGTTTCCTCACTTTTAGAGGCAAGTTGTTAGGTTGCCTAGATTCCAATTTCTTGTTCAATTTTTTATGGATTAGTTCCTCATCCTTAGGCATTCGACCCCTAAGGATGGGAGGATGTTGAATCAATGTCTATATCTTCTTCTTCTTTCTCATTGTAAAGGGTTGGACTCAGTGGGATGCTTAGGCTTTGAGTAAACATCATTTTGTATCAGTTTTCAACAGGAGATTAATGAAAATTTGCAGCTATTTATTTGGGATCCATGTGGTATGATTCTCAGTTCATTTTTCCTTATGTTTTCATGTGTTAAAATGTATTGTTGATTCCATTTCATTATTTCATTCTCTTTATGTGAATGTATACAAGTTTGAAAGGCAGAATCCATAACTTCTATGCTCTATTTTGGGGTAGACATTTCACAATCTATGTTTTCTTCAGTTTAGGAAGAATCCATGTTTCTTACAAGATCTTTCTAGCTCCTCACCTGTCTCAAATCACCTGATCCATCAAACCCTAGAGTGTTGAGCCTTGTACCTACCTTGCCCCATCGAAACACTGCAATTTTGACCTAATTTCCTTGCCCTAACTGTTTGGCTCCTCCTGATCCAGCAAAACCCTTCAAAAATAAAATCAAACCTTGTGCTACTATACCTAGCCTAATATCATTTTCTTGATCCAGTCATATTGGTTGAGATATTTATGGAGAGAGCCCTCTCCTAGCGTAGTAGGGCTAGCTACTTGGTTAGGTGTGGTTTTTGGTTACCCTGGCATTACCTTCCTTCAGCCTGAGGTTCAATCCAGGTGATAACAGGCACATGGCTCGAGATTACATGAATAAGAAGGTCTTGAAAAGGAAACAGGTATAGGAAGACAAAGTAGATAAAAAGGTTTCAGCACTTATGCTTTCAGGATTTGTAAAATAAAAATGTCATGAGGAATTAGCAATTGCTTCAGATAATGACTCAAGTCAATATGGCCCATTAGGTGACTCACTATTTTGAACAATATGGCTTGTTGACTCCTTAATTTTTGTAAAGGAGGAGTCTATGCAGCAGTATATGGCACAATTCTATAGTTGACAAGAAGGTAGTTTCAACAAGATGGCAATTTCATTATAGGTTCAGGGGGAGCAAAATAGTTGAAGGATTACAGGTTACCAAGAACAAGGCAAGATTAGTCTACGAAGGATATGCACAAGTTGAAGGAATCTATTTTGAAGAAACATTTGCTCCCATTACTAGAATGGAAGCTATCAGGATGTTTCTCGTTTATGTCTGCTCAAGAAAAATCAAGGTCTACCAAATGGATGTTAAGTTAGATTTTCTAAATGGTGAATTGGAGGAAGAAGTTTACATTAAACAACCTGAAAGTTTTATGCTCTCTGACAAAGAAGACTATGTTTGCAAATTAAAGAAATCTCTATATGGTCTCAGGTAAGCTCCTAAGGCTTTGTATGCTCGTCTTGACAAATATCTACATCAACAAGGATTCAAGAAAGGAAGTTTTGACAACAATATTTATGTGAAAGTGTATCGAGATAACCTAACAATTATCAAAGTATATGTGGATGATATAATCTTTGTAAGCAGTGATGACAGACTAAGTGAATACTTTTCCACAAATTCAAAGTGAGTTTGAAATTTCTATGATTAGCGAATTGAAATACTTTTTAGTTCTTTATATTTCTCAATAGGATAAAGGAATATTCATATATCAAACCAAGTACATCAAAGAAATGCTCAAGAAATTCCAGATGGAAGAATGCAAACCAATCCTTACCCCATGGTAACATGTTGCAAGTTATCTTAGAAGATTCATCAAAGGATGTGGACCAAAGATTGTATAGATCCATGATTGGTAGTCTCCTATATGTGACAGCCTCCCGACCTGATGTGATGCGGGTAGTTGGACAAGTAGCAAGATTACAAGAAGCAACAAAAGAATCTCATATTATTGTCGTCAAAAGAATTCTTCAATATCTTAAGGGCACAATGGAATATGGTCTATGGTATTCCAAAGGAAATGATCTGGTTATCCATGCTTATACAGATGCAGATTGGGCATGAAGTGTTGATGATCATGCGAGTACCAGTGGAGAAACATTCTATCTAGGTGGTTTTCTTGTTTCATGGTTAAGTAAAAAGCAGTCTTCAATCTCATTATCCACAGCAGAAGTTGAATATATCACAGAAGTAACTTGTTGTACACAAGTTCTCTGGATGAAGCAAACTTTGCAAGATCTTCAAGTCAAGTTTGATGAGCCTATTCCCATCTTTTGTGATAACACCAGCGCCATTAGTATCTCCAATAATCATGTTATTCATTCTGAAATGAAGCACATTCGGATTAGATATCATTTCCTTAGAGAGAAGCTCGCCGAAAATAATACCAAGCTTGAATATGTTGGCACAAAGGAATAAATTGCTGACATATTTAGCACACCATTACCTCGTGAAGAATTTGAGTATCTTCGCCAAGATATTGGGAGTTACCCTTTTCCATTGATGACAAAGGGGTAGAGAAGGCAGTAGGAAGAGGTGTCATGATCACAGGGGGAGTACTTGTGTTGCCATCAACACCAAAGGGGGATATTGTTGATCAGTGGTTGTCATTGATGTCAACCCAAGCAGAACTAGGGGCTACCTCGATATTGCAAGGTTATTTTGACTTTCCAACTCATATTATTTTGCATCAAGGATATTCTCGGTGGATTCTACTTGTCGATATGTTTTTGTTGATATATGGTACAACTCCCAGTTCTTCAAGGTTTGAGAGTTATTTGTGTTTGAAGTTAGTAACCCCAGTTAGTGTGCTAAAACCCTATGGGGTTGTGGCATGGCACTCATAATTGGTTATGGTCATTGAATAGTAAATAATTAATAATATTTTTTTCTCTTTAAAATCCCTCCAACGTTCACTTGTTGAGGACCCTCTCAATTCAAGACATTCATATAAATAATGACCCTCATATCCTCCTCTTGTAGGGAGTTTGTGGCTTAAAACAAGCCATCGTGGAATTTTCGCTATAATTTTTTTTTGCGAAGCCTCGGAAGTGGAAATTAAGACCCATTTGAGAAGAAATCTTGATGAACCTGGTGACCGAATTTCAGACCTTGATTCACTATGTTTTCAGAGATATGATCTAAGGAAGTTAGGGTTTTTGCAGGCTCCCAAATTCCATGTCAAACAGGTGATGTTGGGAAAATCATCATAGCTTTCGCTCTGAGCATTGGATTTAAATTTTGTATATAGTCACAGAAATAGGATGAAATGTAGTTTGTTGAGTAACATTTTCAGGACCTAAGGTCGTAACAGTGACACGTGGAACTTCGTACAAGTTATCTCTGTGGAACCAGTCTATAATACAGCCATCATGGGAGATTGGGAATAACTCTTTCTTGAAGAATCCAATCTTGATCAGACCTATGGAGTTAGAAGGAGGACTCATAGGGCTACCATAATACAAAATTTTAGACCCCCGAGATACGAAATTACATAGATACCATAGATTCAATATCGTGCTCCTAGAAGGCAAGAAAAAACATGCATTCAAGGATCACTGCAGTAAGGACCACACATCAACAGTCAAGGGTAAGTCTCATATAGCAAGGTATGTATTATTAGTGTTTACATTTGAATTTTGAGTATCATCTCTGACATATGTTTTTGCAGGAAAACGTAAGTATATACAGTGTCTCATTTATATCTCTATGTCTCTATATGTCACAATTAGTTTTTTCGGATGTCCTATTCTTGATACTACACATTTGATGCTACACCAAGTTTGCTAAATCTATATGATGTTATAAGTTCATGTTACTTGTCTTGTCATATTTGATAGAATGGTCTTTGTTGTTTTACATAGAACTTGGTTCATCACAAGTCTAAGTTCTGTCATCAATTTTTTTTGTATATATATTTAGGTTAGTTTTGGATATAGTCTTGCATAAAGTCCAGGTCTATATCAAGAGTGGGAGTCTTTTTCTACTACTGCAACAAGTCAACAATCAAAGTGACAAGCACACTTCAGGTATGCATTGTAATTTTTATTTTTATTTATTCATTATTATGCACTTACATTTGTTTTTTAGGAAGAGGTAAGTTGAAGGGTATTTTGTTTTGTTTTTGGATTGGTTTCACCAGGAAAATTTTGAATGCAGGTAGAAGAAGATTCAAGTACAAATTCAAGCACAAATTCAAGAGTAGAAGTATGAAATCAAAGGATGCGTTGCAAAGGAACATCCTTTGAAGACATGAAAACCATCTGTATAGTGTGAATAAGTGTCAAGGGCAAGAGTCATCATTGTAAAGTTGTAAAAGAGTCATTTGTAAAGTGTCATCATTCGAAGAGTCATTATTGTAAAAGAGTCAATTTGCCTAGAGTCGAAAAGGCATTATTGGGAGGTATAGGAGTCTCTGTTGGGATGATGTCATGGTTGGGTTGCAGGTCATAGTGTGATTGGTTGTTCAGTCAATATCATTGTAAATCATATTATATCATGGATCATTGTCCCTAGTACAAGAGTCCACACTTTTGTATTTAATTTTTGTCATTATAGGGTGACAGGGTGGTGTTAGGCAGGTGAATGAAGTCGCCTACAGGTTGGGGCCTGTGAACACTTCAAGGTTGTAGGGTGGTGCTAGGGAGAGTTGTGGCTTGCTAGGGTGATGGGGCATCCATTCAATTGATTACTGAAGAAACCAAGGCATTGGGGCATCCTTCCAGTGGGAGCTGGAGAAGAATGCTTTTTATAATTCTAGGAAGTTTTTTCTTTCATTTCAGTGGGGGCTGAAGATTAAAGAATTTATTAGAAAAGTGTTCAATGGTTTTTGACCCGGAGGGGGTTTTCCACCTAAAATTCTTATGTCTACTGTGTTCTTTTATTTACTGTTATTATTGCATAAACATTAATAATAATTGAATATTAGCTAATTCTCTGAAAATATTTTAAAGTGCTAATTGCTAAGGAATACTAATTCACCCCCCCCCAGTATTTCCAATAGATGTGTCCTCTCTGCACTGTGATGAGAGACTGACATCCAACATGTCTTGCGAATGATCAGAAGTAGAAACATCTGGAAATGGGTTTTCACAAGGGAAATAAGCAATGGAAGAATCACATGGGATGTCAGAATAAAATGGATGAGGTGCTACTGGAAGGGAGTCATCCTTCACTATGGGTTCTTCTTTAGATTCCCACACACACTCATCATGAATGATGGCACAAGTTGGCTACATAACATCAAATTCGTTGCCAACTTGATCCTTGTTCACATTAGTTGAGGAGTTCATAATGGAAGAACACAAGATAGTACAATCCACAGGATCAACAGAACGCAGGGACAGAGGTTGAGGGAACGAATCCACGTGACAACCAACATGGTGGCAAGCCAAATCTACACAGATATCAAGAGCATGTGGGGTGGGAGGATGTGATATTTCAACAGATGTGTGTGCATGATCTCCCACATCACTCCACGGTGATGGAGCTATTTGATGAGGTGAATGTGGACAGTCACTTCTGACAACAACTATGCCTGCCTATGATTGCACAACTCCATCACTGAAGTGTGCTAAGAAGGGTTCAGATATGCGAAGAAGATATTCAAATTTTCCGTAAATAAATTCCCCATCAATTTCATCTTTGGGAAATCGGTGTGGAATATTACAAAAGTGTGTGTAAAACTTATCAACAGATTCATCAGGTTCTTTTCGTAATTTCAAAATTTCTTGATCAATTGCTTTATGGTTAAAGTGATTGAAAGCACGAGCTATCTCTGCAACCAGATGAGCAAGAGAATGAATAGATTTTTTGAGTAGCATGTCACACCAGTGGATGGGTTTCCCTTAAAGCATGTAGATGAACAACATGCAGGTCATGTACTCTTCAAAGATTCCATGTCTTTCTCATGAGCCTACAATGTTGACTACATGCCTAACCAAGGCTACGTGGCCTCCACCATCAAATGTTTCATGTGACAAGTTATTCGAAAGCTTTTCTAAGATAATGAAGTCATTTCCATAACGCATACACTCTGGAAGAGAAACTTTGTAGTTAGTCATGATACATATGTAGAGACTCAAAACAAATGTGAGGACTCAGCTTGTCCTTTGTCCCTCCTTCTAGCACCAAAATGTTGACGGTTCTGGACCCACCAACATGTAAGGGGATATCCACAGTAAGAAGTCCCAATTAGGCCTCATACCATTTGGTGTAGGAGTCCTAGTAGTGGGTCATACAGTAATGCCTTAACTGCGATTTCACATAGAGGCAAGTAAGATTTCTCTATTGGTAGCAAGGGTGTTACAGCTGTAGCAAGTGAAGGAAGGTGCATGAGAGGTTGAAACACATGGGGGTTCAGATGAGTGTGCCCCTTGGAAACCTTTGATAAAATGGAGTTAAGAAGGGAACACATGAGCAAAGATGCATTACAACATGGAAGTCAAGTTAGCTAGCAATCCAAAGTGATGGTTAAACCAACAACACGTTTCAGAAAGATTCATACATACATACACAGAAAAGTCCATACATGCATGCATAAGCAAACAAATACATATATCATTTAGAGTAAACCAGATAGCATAGAATACAATACAACATTGCATGAAACGTGTTGGCTCTTGTTATATTAAGAAGTGTAAGTTCCAGTCATACAATACATCCATGTCTGACCACTAGTTCTGACAACAAAACGTTACAACCACAACCGCCTACTCCTCCAAAGAGATATACTATATATGCACAATGGAGAAGCCAAGGCTCGTTACAATACTATCCAAGCTCTCTCTAAGATAGTCCTATCAGAAGCTTGGCTAACAAAAAGGCCTTACAATGAGTTATGAGGTTCTATTTATAGCAAAGGGTGGGGTGACCCTTGACATTCCCCTTTGTGACAGTTCATCTACCCTCATGACTCTTCATCTACTCTATGACTGTTACATCCAACTATCGACACTTGAACTTCCACTTGACAAGACGTTACATTACAATGCACATGTTCCCATGTGAGACAACATGGCTTGAGAAATCCATGCAAGACATCACTCACACTCAGTCCATTGTGATGAGACCAAATCTTTGACATGCTTGTGATGGTGAAGGTAGTGAGTTGATGCCAAGCTTGGTCGTCCGTGATGGTGTGCATCTGCTCCATGGTGACATCTTACTGAAGCAAACTCTTACCTCCATTGCATCCCGATGCATTGGTGTGGCTCCTCCATCCAACTCGTCTACTAACATGCGCATGGTCTTCTTGGGTGCAACCGAATTGGGAACACATTGATGCATAATGTCCATGTTTATCTTCTAGTGTGTATTGGTGGTCATGCACAACAACTATTGACTGCATGTTCAGCTCTAGTCAGACTTGCTTCTTGTCTTTACCTCGATGAGTGTGCCAAATGGGTTAGATCGCATGCGTGTGCACAATGACATGCATGCTACTGAATTCCCTTGCATGTGATCAATAATGCTACGCACCATATTTGCTCTATGCTAGCTACTGGGATGGATGTATAACTTGTATGGGCATAGTTTCATCCACGAGTGCATGTTGCACCCCCCTGTTGTACCTGTTCCTGCTGCAACTCATTCTCTCATCTATATAGCTCATGTTCTTCCTTGAGTTGCTCCTTTAGCACATGCAACTCCTTCTCTATTTTGTTCTCTACCTTCGTGCAATCTTCATGTCATGCCATCACCTCATAGCCTGAGTCTCCAAAGTTGCTTTCATCACAACTGGATTTGCTTGAGCTTGCAACTTTGTTCTGCCTATGTGTTGTCAACAACCTTCCTCTTATGTTCGTTGCATCCGATATGCTTCCTTCAACTACTATTCATGGTGCTACTTGTTGTGATGTTGTTGCCATCATATCTTGATGTCCTTGTTTGACAACTTGATGTCTTCGTGGGTAGAAAAGTTCATAGACACTTGATCGACTACATCCCCAAGTGTGCTATGAATGGTTTCTTTAACTTTGCTCTATTGGAAAATATTGTACCTGTGCTGTTGAGAGGAAAATGAACACTTGTGATACCTGGAGACATGAAAAAACTCATGGCAAGTAATTTGTTAGTCGAAAACCAAAATGAACTTGAGAACTAACTTGCAACATACCTGTGTGACTGATCATGAAGGTTGCATAATTTCCACTAGGAGGTCGGGAGACTGATTGCCAAGACTACATAAGGAACAGTCTGGGATGTTAGGAGGCTGAGTGACTGCTGGAACTGCACAATGCACAATCCAGCCTAGCTGCTGACTGCTGGAATTGTGGAATTCGCAAACTCAACTAGCAATGGTTGTAGGCTTAGTGAATGCATTGCACAATTTTCTGGGCCAACAGTCACTATCCCTCAGAATTGCACAATGCAAGACTAGAGGATAGCCACTGGGTTGAAATGTGCATTTCCTGAGAGAAAGATAGAGCCTTCCCTTTAAGGATTGTGCAATGTTGTCTTGGTGAGCCAGAGTCCATGCCAAGGCTACCTAGACCTGCTGATGGGCAACTGAAAACGAATGTGAATGTGAATGTGAATGCATGGTGATACTGAGTGTAAGCATAAGTGAATTATCATGCATGCAAATGGTGAATGACATATTCAGGAAATGGAACAACATGCATGTGGGTGAGGCGAGTCACCAAATCAGTGATCGTTCATGAAAAATAGTTTCATGCATGTGACAACAATGAGATGTTAACGAAAACTGAAATAGTTCTAGTACAAGCTAGTATATATCAAAATGATAGAAAGCGCTCACTGAAATCAAGCAAACAACATTCATACGATGCAACACACAAAAAGTTCCAGAAATGCAACACAAGACATGGAAGGTGAGCTTACCCCAAAAAACTTGAGCTAATGTGCCGACAACTCCTAGATGTGATGTGGGATGTTAGAGCTACAAGATTGATGTGAGGAATGAACTTGACAGTGTCCGACTCATGATTTTTTATCAAATCGAAGATGTGACAGGCATGCCACAAATCTAGGAAGGGTAACACTTGGTGAGAGGTTTTCGAAATGATCCTTGCATGCAACCTCTAGAAACTAAAAGTAGATCCTTGAATCAAGGGATGCCTTTGCATGCTCCCTTGGGAGAAGTAGCCCATTCATGCAAATCAGTTTTTCTCGATCCCAGAGGGAACCAGTCAACTCAACTGCACATGCAAGAGGCTGCTCAACTGCTGGGAGAAAATGTGCATTTCTGGAAGGGTGTTGGGTTGGCTGTCTGAGAGATTTGTGCCATTCCTGGGTAGAGCAGCTGACTGCTGCCTAGGATTGCGCAATTCTTGGGCTGAGCAGCCCTACTAGGAAGAATTGCATAATTTTCTGGATGAAGCATGACTGGAAGAATTACGCAATTCTAGAACCCATCAAGCTGCCAAACTAAATTGCGAAATTTCTGGAGGGAAGGCCAGTTGCCCTCTAGAATTGCAATTTCTTGAAGGAGCTACTCAACCTACAACTAGACCAAGTCTGGAGAAAAAACATATGAGGGGAATGCACTTAGCTCTGATAGACAGGCTACCTTTTCTGCAAGAAAATCACTGAATCTTGTGTACTTGATGAAGCATGACATGCTTCTATGAAAGGTTGGTAGGGAGGCTCCAAAACGAAGCTAAGGAAAATTTTTGGAGGGTGGTTGTAGTCACTACAACACCTAGTTAGTTGTTCCCCACAACACCTTCCTCTCTACTCTACAGTTCCTCTTTGCATTGCAAAATTCACTACCCAATTAACTATGGTCTAAACCTTCAATTTCTTTGTATAACTATCAACTCTCAACCACCATAATCTTTCTACTCACACTTGGTTACTTACATCCCCTCACACTCTTCACTCTACGAAAAATATTGCTTCACACAGACTCAATATTTTCTGATCATTTTTGTTCACCACAGACATAGCGCACAACACTCTCTGTCATCTCTTTAACCACTGCAGTCATTGCATATTGTGGCACACTATTTTTCAATTAAAATCTTATGTATGGGACTGATTCACTCAACCTTTGGCATAGATATGGTCTCCATCCTACTGACACATATGAATACTTAGCCTCCGTAACAACATTAAGCAATGAGAATGGGAGACTAAGCATTTCTCCATACTGAGAATTAACTCATAGTCAAAAAGTGAATGACCAGTATTATCACTTTGCTCTATATAAATTCTCGACCACTGAAACTCTGTTAACTCAAGGAATGGGCACCTGAGCATTCCTTTCATTTAATTTTTCATGTTGTTCAAGGAAGACTAGGGATGACTTGTTTCACTTGAAATAGTCCCATTAAATTAGCTCTGCAAGTCATGGTCCTTGTTTCCTTGGCCCAATAAACTCTGCAATCACTATTGACTTCATTAGCTCAGCCTGTCCATTCAAACTATGCATGAAACATAGATATCGACCCATTCAATGTCGTTAAACATATGCTCACAAGTGGTTTAGCTCCCAACACTTTTCCATTGTATTTTTCTCAAATACCCTCGGTCATAGGAACATGAAAATGCATCTCAAAATCACCGCACAATAGCTCTTGGGTGCCTTTCCTCACTATAGCCCTGATGGATTATTCACCAATATTGAAATTTTGTGCCTATGGTCACTTTAAAAACACACCTCTAATGCACAATTTAAAATTTTCTAGGGTCTACCCTCCAGGATTATGTGTGCCGTGGGGCCACCTTGCACATTTTCCCATTAGATTATGGCTTTGTTTGTACATGGCAATGGTCCTGGCCCAATTGTCCCACCACTTTCTCCCTTGCTCCTTTTAATTTCCTATGATGTCAAGCCTCAAGGATGACATGTCTTGTGGGTCCGCCCTTCCTCATCTCTCATTGACCCTTAGCTCTACTGCAATAGCTCAGTGCCTCATTAGGTTGTTTCTTCCTCTTGTGCCCCTTTTTAACTTTTCGGGATCAAGGCCTCAAGGATGATATGTCCTGGTGGGTCATCCTGAATATTTTTCATTAGCTATGTGTTGCCCAACTCTTCTGCCATCGTGTCCCAGTGCTTCATTATCTCACTGCTCCCTTGTTGCACTCTTTGATTTACTCTAGGGTAAGGCCTCAAGGATGATATCATGCTTATGTCACTATTTCTATGTGGCGCCATAGGATTGGTCCAAGTGTCACACATTTTTGGCTACCTTGGGTACCCAAAAATGCTGAATTTGCATGCCATGTGTCCTCCATATTGACGTTAGGCTACTGTCACCTTGGCTAATGAAATGCTTCCAAGAATACCATGAGGAGAGACAGAAGGTCCCAGGCCTTGCATTTTTCAATGTATTACTTTGTTAAATTTCTTAGGGTCCCGACCATTTCCTGATCATTGCACCACTCTACCTTGCTACACTATTGCCACATTGCCCCAACGCTTCCATCTCGACCTTCTGCTTCATGTCCCTTTACAACTTCTAGGGTCACCCATCGGGATGACATCATGCTTATGTCCCCCCTACTATCAAAGCAAAACTATTTATGGTTTATGTTGAACAAACCTCACATTTCACCACCCCTTTGCATGGTTTGTCATTTTAGGGTGGGGGTGTTGGAATCAACCTTCGTCGTTGACCTTGCGATTAATGGTTTAAGAAATATGCCCATTCGAACACTCCCTGGTGCTTTAACACATGCACATGCTGACCTAATGGAATCTCTTCGATGCTCTAGTGGGCATGCATTATGGAAGATATGCCCATGAAATTTTACTGTCATTAAATGGTCACCTCCACCAACTATTCCTATTGAAATTAATGTGTATATTTGAGCCTGCTCATGAAATTTACTAAATCACAAGACTCAAAGCTACTCTACTAATCTAGGGAAGTTAATTCACCATCTAGAACACAAATCATCGACATGCAAAAGGAAACATCACACATGCACATAGATTTATCTAGGGAAAAGCAACTGCTCAAAACCCCTTCCTATCTGTATTGCATTAATCATAGAATAGAGATCAAATGCATATGCTTGCTCAAGCCTTACCACACCCTACAATTGTATAGTTTATCCCTCTACCTGACTGACTAACTTTTTCCAACACTTAGCCAAATTTCAAGCCCTCCAAGCCCCCTATTTCCTTGCATTGTTCCTTGAGGAATTATGCCTCTATTAATTAGGAAATTCCCTCATTTGGATTGCACAATTCCTTTAAGTCCTTCCTCTGACTACATGCACTACCTATACACTTGGAGTAGTCTACAACTAATATTACATTGCCTTGGAATCTCCACCTCAACTAAGTAACTCGAATTCTCTGCATGCATGAGCTAAATTAGGCTAATTTAGTTATCTAGATGATCACTGAGTGTGGTTGAAGTTCCACTTCCACAACTTGACATTCCACTAGTTCCTCCAATAGTTAGAACTATTTTAACTAACCATAACTCAATTTAAATGAATTAAATTTCTACAACTGAAATTAAGTCAACCTAGGCTCCTAAAATTTAGGAACCCATTTCACACAATTGAACTTCATGCCCCTAATTCAAATTAACTAAACTAAAATCCCTATTTTTAGGAATCAACTCAAGTAAACTGAACTTGAACTCATTAAGTTGAATTAAGTGTTATTAACGAAGTGACAAGAGCCATGTCACCTCAGTTAACTCCTTCAAGTTGTCTACTTATGTGTAATTTTGAATTTCCTCAATTTGATTAAGGAAAAATCAAAATTGAGACTTTCTTGTTGCATTTTCAACACTCCCTCTCAACAAGAAAGGGATTATCAACCACCCCTATCCTCTGCCTATGGAATGTACTCCATGCGCCACCTCCGACTATTGTTGTTGCTACTATCACATCTACAATTGAGAAGCATCCAAAAAACAAACTGAATCAACTATGTATGCAATTGTCTACTAGGAAAAATGTGTTGCTACTAACTCTGCTACTAAGCCACCTTCTCTGTCGTCAACACTGCTTAGCACTCCTTAGTATCCGAATGGCATTGATCCTCCTATTACTGAATATTGTGGGTCCTCGTAGCAAGGTAATGATCCATGGGAAGAACACCTCAATGGACCCTACCCAAATTTATGCAACTCTTGGACCAAGGATCTACATCGCTCCACCTCAATCCTAGAGGTATAGCTACATGTTCTCCCTTTGCCCACTTGTCTTGAACTATCCCCTTAATAGAGGTATTTATTTAGTGGATGTATCCACACTTCCTCCTCTTTGCCTTTCCATTTGTGGCTGCTCAACAACTTTCTGAGGCTTATTTTGAGCCTGCATGTTGAGAGGTCTAACATGATCCCTATCAACCACTATATCTCAAGTCTCTACCTTGCTCCTCAGGGTTGTGCATGCATCTTATATCTCAAGTTCATACAGGTTATTGACTTAAGCACTGATCCATTTCACCTGCCTCATGGTTATGTGTCTTAGGAATGCCTTTCCTTTGCTAAAGATCACATCGTAACCACAATATTCCAACACTGCAATGGAGACAAGATTTTTCTTTAGACTTAGAACAAACATCACATCCTTGAGTCTGAGAGGGGAGCCTGACTCCCTCTAAAAGGTGATAGTATCAATCTTGGTCACACCATACCTTCCGTCATCCCCAAACTCAATGTTCACATGGAGATCTTTCCCCTCCAAGTCACTAAAGAATTCTCCATTCCCTGTCATGTGGAAGGAGGCACCACTGTCCAAGTACCACATGCTCCCCATGATTGTGCTCGCCATGCATGTTTTTCCCTTCTTGTGTGGACACTTCGTGGTATAGTTCCCAAATTCATGATAATGAAAGCACTTGATTCTAGACATGTCTTTCTTCTTACCCTCTTGGTTGGAATTAGCCTCACCTTACTTCTTCCCCTTGGCCTTCATTCCTCTGCTAACTAATGCAAAGTCTCATTCCTCTTCTTTGGATGAGTTCCCATATTATGATATTTGGTATTTCACCTTATTTCCTCTTGCACAAAGTCAGACAATAGGCACTTCCAATTTGGTAGTTTCTCCCTCCCATTCACCGAATCTTGGTAGTTGTACCAAATCTTAGGAGGGCCTAGAAGGGCTAGGCTTACCAAATCATCTTTTGCTACAGTAATACCAACTTGACCAAGTTCATCATGACACTGTGTGAACCTACTTAGGTACTGCGGCATGGTCTTGTTCTTCTGCATCTTGATATTTTGTAGTTTGTCCTTGAGCGCCAGCTTCCTATGGTCACTAATATTCTAGAACAGATATGTCAATGATTTCCACATTGCATACAAAGTCTCTTTCCCATGGATATTTGAGACAATATCGTTGTGTACTCCCTCTAATATGATCCTCATCACCTTGGCTACACACTTCTTCTATTCTTCTAGATCTTTAGCATCGAATGTTGCTAGTTTCATAATATCATTATCAATGAATTCATTCAACCCATTATCTTCCAATATTGCCTCCATGTGGTCCTTCCATGCAACATAATTTGATCTTCCCTCAAGGGCATACTCGAGTCTTAGTCCATAGAAAGCCATCCTTCTAGCTCTGAAGAATTGATCATACAAATATTCTCTTCCTGCAATGAAAAAATCGAAATCTCTACTCTACGGTGAATCCAACTCCGTTACCATCTATAAATTAATGTGCATATTCGAAACTGCACATGCAATTTACTAAATCATAAGACTCAAACCTACTACACTGATCTACAGAAGTTAATTCACCACCTAGAACACAAATCATAGACATGCAAAAGGAAACATCACACATGCACAAAGATTTATCTAGGGGAAATAAATTGCTCAATACCCCTTCCTATCTGTATTGCATTAAGCAGAGAATAGAGATGAAATACTTATTCTTGCTCAAGCCTAAGCACACCCTGCAAGTGTATAATTTATCCCTCTTCCTGACTGACTAACTCTATCCAACACTTAGCCAATTTTCAAGCCCTCCAAGCCCCTAATTTCTTGTGTTGTTCCTTGAGGAATTAGGCCTCTTTTACTTATGAAATTCCCTCATCTAGATTGTGTAATTCCTTTAGGTCCTTCCTCTGACTTCATGCACCACCTATATACTTGGAATAGTCTACAACTGATAGTACATTTCCTTGGAATCTCCATCTCAACTGGGTAACTCTAATTCTATGCATGCATGAGCTAATTTAGGTTGATTGATAAATTAGCTAGATGATCACTAAGTTTGGTTGAAGTTCCACTTCCACAATGTGACCTTCCATTAGTCCCTCTAATAGTTAGAACTAGTTTAACTGACCATAACTCAATTTCACTTAATTAAATTGCTACAAATGAAATTAACTCAACACAGGCTCCTAAAATTTAGGAACCCACTGCACACAACTAAACTTCATGCCCCTAACTCAAATTAATGGAGCTATACTCCTATATTCTAGGAATCAACTCAAGCAAAATGAACTTCAACTCATAATTAACTCAAATTGGGTGTTCTTAACTGAGTGATAAGAACCATGTCACCTTAGCTAACTCCTCCAAGTAGTCTCCAGATGTGGAATTTTGAATTTGCTCAATTTTATTAAGGAAAAATAAAAATTGAGACATTTTGGTTGCATTTTCAATAGTTACACCATGTTTGGAAATGCCACCAAACTTAAATTTTCTTTAAAGGGTCCCCCAACAACTTTTAGCTCTGCCCTTTTGACTTTGAGGGTCCTGACTTTGATGGAAAATAACTTTTGACCTAGGAGGGCATTTGTGGACTTAAATATATCGTTGGAAAGACCTTTCCAAACACTATCCAACAACACTACTTCCAATATAAAATAAGTTTATCTATTGAAACAGAACCTCTTCTGAATCCTAGGACTCCCTAACCATCATAGGTATAATATTTTAGCTTCTTATCTCATCCTACTGCTATGACAGTTCTTTACCAAGGACTGTAACAACCATGGGACTTCCCGTAAGCTTGAAACCAATGCTAGCTTGGTTCACATCAATACCAACACACTAGATGACACTAATCATTTAGACAATAAAAACTTCCCAACACAATCTTGGGCACTGGCATTTCTCAATTTTTTCTTCAGACTCCGAGGGGTCCTAGGAGTGGCAAGATGTGTTTTGCAACCAAGTTTTCCAACACAAGTAGTGGTAGTCTTTTGAACTTGTAACTAGATTGATTTCCTCACATGGAATAGAGACCCACAATCCACACCTAGAGAAATTATTTAAAGTAGTCGGGTCACAAACTTTGAAAGGTATTAAACAAGAGCCAACAAGTTTAAAAAAAAACTCCCAACTTGTATATGAGACACAAAGGAAAAGGCATTTACAAGTCAAGCACCGATAGATCCATAAATATCGAACCACCCATGAATAACACCCCACTATATAGAGCCCGAAAATAAATTTTTTTCATGGGGCTGAAATGACAATGCTTCTGACTATAAGTGCCACAGGTAAGTAGAAACACAATAACAAAACATGTGCAAGCCTCTGCTTCACTATTTCCATAAAATAATATTCTACCCCCATGACACCAATTAATATCCACCTACATAAATCGCTTTCTAAAGCCAATAACTACCCCAATACCAGATAGGCTCAGGCACAAACAAAGGTGGTCGAACCAGATAAGATTCAATTCAGAAAAGGAACCCACAAAAAAGTAGGTTATGAGCTAGATAAACAAATCATCATTGATAGTGGAAGAAGAAACATAGGCCTTGAAATGAATATTCAAAGAAAAATGCATACAATTCAAGCCAGAGAGAGGACATATTATCAACATCTTAAAACTCAATAGATTATATATATGAATATTCCTGAAAAAAAAAAATATTATAGAAAAAAATCTAATATATCTTAGTTGGAGAAGAAATACCCTAAGATTGTAGCTCTAATACGAAATCTTATGATCCTAATATATAAAAAACTAGAAATGCACACCCTATACAACAATGTGTTCATGGATAAAAACTCCAATATAGATAAGAGAGATAAGTTACATGATATTTATTTAAAGAATAGTAGAACATCTTCCAAATACATTCATACATCCAAATCACATGTCCTCAATAATGACTACATGATATCTATATATACCTATTCACGCATTGCAAATGTGGCCCTTTCATCACTGGGCCGACCCTACTACATATGAATTTACAAATTACATGTACATTGGACCCTATATATTCCCAACCTTAGGGTCATACCATATACATTTAACCCAATATATGACCCCTTTAAAGTCATAACAATACATTATGATATTATGGTCATGATCAAGTAGAGGTGGAGTATTAAATGGTTTCAATGCCCACCCTATTAATGTGTATGAAATATCTTAATCCATTTTGAATAAACATACTTATTTAGCTATGGTTCCTATGTGTGCAATTATCTAGTCATCCATGACATAATTCAAACCCCATCTACCATTGAACAACGACTGAGCTATTAATCTATAAGGTCATCTAAGATGGAATTATTTGCAGGCATTTCCTTAAGTGCTTTCAATTTTTAGCAATTCTTCCAAGTTCCTATTGTTGACTAATCAATATGTCCTATATTGGGAAGATCCATGGAGAATTTCCACTATTGTAATAATTATTGTGACCTTTGTGAACTCAAAGGGATTTGGAAGGGGCTTTGTTAATGTAAAATGACGTGGAAGTGACCAATGAAAATGAAACCTATTCAACCATCCAATGGACAAGGTATAGAGATGGGATTGAAAAGTGAAATTTAGAGAGTAATAAGGAAAAGCACCAACTCATTCTAAAACCAAGGAACAAAATATTAGGGTTGAAGCAATGGGAGGTCAACTCACATGACTCCATGAATATTCTCAAAAGGAAGTAATTGAAAATTTCCTTTGCTTTGGAATCTCTACAGGTCTTGGTCCAAAATATTGTGGATCGTATGAATCTCTCTCCAAATGATTGTTTTCTCCTATTTTTATCAAACTAATAGCTCTTTTAAGTGTTCCTCCTTTGGAACTTTGAAGGAAAGGCTTATAGCCCTATTAGGAACAACCTTATAGCTATTGAATGATGCAACTAAGGACTCTAGTACAATTTCCAACACTCGTAATTATTCTATCCCTATGGTTACTAGTAGTGAAGTCATAACAACCTAAATGAACTTGATTACTCAAGCCCATACCAATATTTAATCCTTTAGTTTTCTGCTTTTCGGTACGTTTTGTCAAATATTATTATTATTAACCTTGTTTAAAAAGTACTATACCTATAGACACTGTAGTAGGTGGAATTAGATGTACCTTAATGATACAATTTTAGAAAATATGTACTCTTTGTGACTTTTGGATCATGGTTGCTAAGAAAAATATATTTTTAATATAAATTTTACCTATTATTATGGAAAAAAAAATTATAAATACTTAAAGACAGTGAAATATAACCATTCTAATATTTTTCTTTTTTCACCAAAATATAATGATAAAATTCTTGGCGATATTGCTTTGTTGCTTGAAATATATAATGCTTAAAAAATTTCATATCTCTAAAAAAAAATCATGAAAACTAAATATATACATATTTATTAACTCAAAACTACGATTTCGACTAAATTTCGAACAAAACCCATTGAAAAATATATTAAAAAAAAGCTCTAAAAACTAAAAATTATCCCAAGCTTTTTTAATCGAAATTACCCTTCAAGTAAAGAAACATCGTACCAAATTCATATAAGAAAGTTCAAATCCATATCTTCTCCATATAATAATGATAAATTATAGCATTAATATTCCCCACTTTATAAAGTGGACTCTCTCATTCAAATCTCCTAAATATTCTATTACTAACATTAATGTTCCCCACTCTATAAGGGGAATCTCTCATTCAAATCTCCTAAATATTCTAATACCAATATATCACTAACTTGGAACCTATTTAATGACAAACCTAGTGGACTTAAAATAATAAATAATATACGCGACTTTTATTAATAACCAGTTTACATTACATTAATTAAACAACATGCATGTCCTAATATTAATTCTAATGGGCCTTTTAATATTTTCTACATCATTAGGAAGGACCATAACAATTTAGCCTCTATTTTTTCCATTTTTTCCATCATTTTCTCTTAGGTTATTGATCTCTTAACAAATTCAAGATGGGATACATTGATTTTTAACAAAGTTTGTTAAGATGGGATACATTGATTTTTAACAAAGTTTTAGTGTCGATAGATTATAGTAGCCATTTGAATTGTGAATGAGGTGTTTGTAAATGTTGGTTTTTTAAATGATGCTTCTTCAATGCTAAGTGGGATATTAAATGTAAGGCCATTAAGCACTATTGTTCTCATTATATCTTATTTTTATATGTATTTTAATATTGAAAAATGTGCAACAAGAAATGTTAAATTTAGAATGTGTTAAAAATAGACTTGCTAAAAATAGCATGTCTAAAAATAGCAGTTTAGCTAGTGAGGTCATTGGTCACATTAGGTGAGAGGTGAAACTGCTAAAAAATAGAAAGTTCTAAAAATAGCATTTCTAGGTCCCTTCCTATTTATAGCAGACCCTAGTCTATATATAAGATGTAAAATTAATTTTGGTCTTAATAGTAGTTAGAAATATTAATTAATTAATTCAGTGGAGTTAATTAGTTAAAGAAATTCGAACTTGAAGTCTTTGTGAGATCATGCAATTATTTTCTCCCTTGATTTAGGAATTTATCCCTTGATTAAAGGAGATAAGGTTCAGTTCTATAATGAGAGAATCAGTTGCCTTAGTTTAACTTAATCAGTCTAGTTAGATTATTTTAACAAGTTGTTAAAATAATAAAATATAATTTGTTAATGCTTGCATGCATGTGACAACTATTATTTTAGATAACTGAGAATTCACTCATGGATGATTGTTGCATGTTAGTTCTGTCAGAGACCCAATTGAGATCAAATGTGGGACAGTGTACTATCAGATGCTTAACTATTTCTAGTAAGTAGTTTTTGCATGGTTGAGGAACTAGTGTTCTTAAGGAATACGTAGTTGGACCATTGGTTGTTTTTGGTATGTTGGAATTAATAGCATATGTTTTTGCTATTATTTCCTAAGCAAACTATGTAAGGACCATAGGGAAAGCCTATATAAATAGGGCTTGGGTGGTTCATGAGACATGTCTTCATATCTTCATAGTTCATTGATAACTGAATAGCTTGGGAGCTAATTCTTTTTGTATTGTGAAGAGGATTTCCACTTGATTGATAATACATGGTTGGGGTTTTATGCTAGTGCTTTCCCCTAGATATATCTTGTGTTATGTGTGATTAGTTCTCTTGATCAGTTATGCATGTTTCTACTTGATGTTGCTCATGATTTCGATTATGCTTCCACTTATTGTTTTGTAGAAGTAGAACAAGTATTATGCTTTAGGACATTGTATATATCGGTTTGTTCTACAGGTGAAATTTCTACATGGTATCAGAGCTAGCTGATTTGTAGAAAAATTCTACAAAATTTCTACATGGTATCAGAGCGCAGGTGATCAAACAGTATACTAGCAGGAGAAATTCGAAGTTTATTATTCAGGATATAGATCTCAAGTTCTTATTACATCTATTTCATCAATGACGTTCTATGGTTTGAGGCTTGACTATGCCCTTGATGGCAGCTTAAACTATATAGCTTGGAAGGATCACGTGGAGGCAGTTTTGGAAGACAATGGTCTTAAGGATTTCATTGATCAATAAATTCCTAAGCCTATTGACAAGACTGGGCAGGTGGAATGGAGGAAGTGTGTGGCTAGAGCTAGGAGAATTCTCTTGGAGGGAGGGCGAGATCACATTGTCTCGAGCCTCCATGGGAAGGAGACTCCGCATGCAATGTGGAAAACATAAAAGATTTATATTAGAATAGCAGTGATCGAGGAAGCCTGGCACTGAAGGACAAACTTCGAAAGATCAAGTGTGAAAGGGATGAGACGATCTCTATGTATCTGACCAAGCTCATCACATGCAGGGATGAACTTGCAAGTGTAGGGGTCGTGACATCAGATGATGATATGGTGAGTCTAACACTTCTTGGCCTTCTTAAGAGATGGCATAACTACCAGGACTCGGTGAATGGAAGAGAGAAACTGCCAGATTGGGAACGACTACAGTTGGATTTGATGCATGAGGAGATCAGACGAAGCACCAGAGACATTTCTTCATCCATGCATGATGAGGAGAACTGTGCCTTAGTGAGTAAGGCAAAGAAGGGGAAGGAGAAGGCTTCTCTTTCTGAATCCAGTTCTTCCAATGATGGGAAGAATGTTGACAAATCAAAAGTGCAATGCTTTCGTTGTCATGATGTGGGCCATTATGCTGTAAATTGTCCATGGAGGAAATCCAAGAAGGGATCCGGGGAAGGATCTGAAGGTGAGGCACTTACTTCACAGTTTGAGTTGGATTTCACACTCTTCGCATGCATAGTTTCATCCATGGTGGGAAGTGGTTGGTTTCTTAACAATGGAGCTTCTTTCCACATGATCGACAACAAGATTTTGTTCAGTACTTTGGAGGAGAAAGATCTCCAGATACTCATAGCGATGGGTAATGATGAGAAGTATAGTGTCTCAGGTGTAGGCACAATTATTTTTTAGAGGGAGCATGGATCTCGCCTTACCTTGACCGATGTCAAGTATGTACCGGACTGAAGCGAACTGGGTGTCGATCCCGCGATGCTGGAAGACAGAGGCTATGATGTAGTCTTCCACTAAGCGATAAGGTTTCCTCGACACAATCATCACTAGACAGGTGGAAGCAGATTGTTCATCGGTCAAGAACCTAATATGCTCTTAAGGGTTCAAGATTGCATGCAAACCTTGAGCAGCAAGGCAACTGATGGGAGACTTATGGTTGAGGGAGGGAATTATTACCTCTCACATGCAGTGCTAGAAGAAGTCTCAGACGATTGTGGAGGAGCCACGAATGGTGCAGCAGCTTCAGGAGGTTGTGGAGCAGCCACAACAAGGGAAGCTGAGAGGAGATTGAGTAGAGACATCTACTCATGCAGAGACCTCTAATAGGGGGAAACTTCGAGCCAGGTGGGCTGAGGGATCACATACAGCCATACCTCCAGGTACGAGGTGGGGCGATATAGATTGATCATCCCAAGGAGGAGAGGCAGGATCCTTGAGGTACCCAACCTCTTGGATGAGACCTTGCTACAGGAGCCCCGATGTGGAGTAGCAAGAATTGACTGATTGGGTAGAGACAGATGTGGATGGGGCGGCAGAGAGAGCGACAATGCAGGGAATCCCAGGACAGCGCATAGCTAGCAGGCTGCAACAATGCGAGAGGCACAAGTGTTTCGCACAGTGCTAGGTGGCACAGAGAGGTGTGCAATGGTGTGAGATGCATGGAGATATTGCAGTAGCGCAGATGTCAGAGAGGGAGCACTTGTCAGCAGTAGGTAGAGCTTCAACATCAGAGTATGTTCCTAGCCCAACAGAGTGGTTAGTTGGGAGTGTTTTTGTTCCAAGTGTTGTTGGAGCAAGTGGACCAAGTAGATGTGTTGCATGCAGAACATTCCAGAGTTACAAGATCGGGTTCGAGAGAAAGCCTTTCTTGTTGAGAGGGAGTGTTGAAAAGTGTGCAACAAGAAATTCTAAATTTAGAATGTGCTAAAAATAGCATGTCTAAAAATAGCAGATTGGCCAGTGAGGTTATTGGCCACATTGGGTGAGAGGTGAAACTGCTAAAAATAGAAAGATCTAAAAATAACATTTATGAGTCCCTTCCTATTTATAGCAGTCCCTAGTCTCTCTATAGGAAGTAAAATTAATTTTGGTCTTAACAACAGTTGGAAATATTAATTAATTAATTAAATTGAGTTAATTAGTTAAGGAAATTCGAACTTGAAGTCTTTGTGAGATCATGCAATTATTTTCTCCCTTGATTTAGGAATTTATCCCCTGATTAAAGGAGATAAGGTTTAGTTCTATAATGAGAGAATCAGTTGACTTAGTTTAACTTAGTCAAGTTCAGTTAGATTATTTCAACAAGTTGTTAAAATAATAAAATATAGTTTGTTAATGCTTGCATGCATGTGACAACTATTATTTTAGATAACTGAGGATTCACTCATGGATAATTGT